>OFHU01002819.1:0-167103 GCA_900245905.1 Lacerta viridis | reverse complement strand
AATCATTAGGCGCCATTCGCATATTCTTAAGGATATCCTAGGGTGTCATAACATCCCCCTCTTTGCCAAACGACGCACAAAGTCATTTAAATATATTTTGGTACATACAGATTTAAAATCCACACTCATACAACATGCGGTATCCAGTCCTCCACGTGTTTTTTTAGATATTGTCATTGTACCTCCTGTAAATATGCTCTTCAGGTAAAAGAGTTTACAGATAAAGAAGGTTTTAAGTTTGTTTTACGGGCATTTGCCACATGTGCTACTCCACGTGTAATTTACATGATTAGATGTCCGTGTGATTTGTTGTATGTAGGTCATACTCTCAAACCTATAAAAGTAAGAATAGCAGGGCACCATTCTAGGATTAGGAACAATGTAACAGATGCTCCTCTAATACAACATTTTATTGAAGCGTCTCATTCTGCTGAGGACCTGACCATTTTTTGTAATTTGGACATTTTTGGGTTTTGTAGAATGAGCTGAAAATATGCTCACGTAGAAAGAAACTAGGTTTGTTTTTTTACTGATTAGGTTAGACCCCTCAGGTCTGTATACTGAAATTGATTACAGTTGCTCTTCTTAGGTAGGCACCAGTATTGATAAGTAGAATACCTAAGTATGGACTAAGTTTGTTTACTTCTGTGGGGTGGAAGGGTCAGAAGAAGAAGAAGAAGAAGAAGAAGAAGAAGAAGAAGAAGAAGAAGAAGAAGAAGTTAATAATTTATATATCTGTGGACTGCTATTAATTTGGATCTGAAAATTGATTATGGTTGTCCATGAGTTTGTATTAATTTTACATACATAACACCTAAGCATGGTTTAATTTGGGTTTTAACTTTCTGCTGAGCTATAAGGGTCACGTTAAAAAAGAAATTTTGTATCTGTGGATTGCCAAAACCTGTAATTGAAATCAATACTGTGTTTGTCCATATAAACTCACATTGTAACAGTTGATGTTTATTGCAGCTACTAACATGACACAGAACTACTAGCTTTTTATATCACTTTTGGTATGTACAGTAGTTTATGGTATTTATATTATTATTTTTTGTAAAAAAAAAAGTGTGTGATATCACAGCATTGCATTTATTTGGATCACCCAGAACCTGTACTACTGATGAAGCCCAGGACAGCGAAACAAGGTTTATATTCCGGAAATCCTTGTCTTCGGAATAGGATTCTGTGGAACTGGAACTACTTGTTATTGCTGGGACTTTATGAACTGATTCTGGTGGAACAGACACGTACCAATATCTTGACCTGATCCATGAACTGATTACAGCATGAACTGATCCACTGGGTCTTCTGCTTGTTTCATTGTATTTTATGACTTATTTCTGTTGAAAATTATATGATACAGTGGATTACTATACTTTATTTTGCAAGAGGTCAGCCTGTTATGACTCGTGTGTTTATTCAGAAAATCCAAGCCACAAATATGAAGCAGCAGCAATGTCAGGGTACTTGCGAAGCCACGGCCTTAAGGTGGGCAGCTTAATGGAACAACAACAACAACAACAACAACAACAACAACAACAACAATTTATTTGTACCCCGCCCATCTGGCTAGGTTCAATAAGACCTCATTTAACATCATGGGCTGCTTGAGGAGAGGTTGCCTTCTGTTCCTGCTGGGAATCTCTCCTCACCCCTCAAAAGGGCCGCTTAATTCCGCAAGATGTGGCAGGATAACTCCCGGAACAGTTATAGCAATCATAGGAATACCTACCGGTACATCTCTGACGCTGGCAGGAACCCTTATTGTATTCCCAACAAATAAGAAGCCTTCCTGATTTCTTAATGTTCTGCTTGGATTTTAACTGCTCAGTGGAGTTGCTCTCGAAATTTGGAGAGACATAAGTACTCCATACATCAAGATCAGTTCAATTTTATTACAGCAAGCACCAGCAATACAAAACAACACAACTCCAAACAGAAGACGAGCAACATCATCACAGGACGGCAACATCCAAAAGGCCAGAGAGCAAATAGCACTAAGAGAATTTACAGTATATTATTCAAAAAAAGATTTACGTTTTCTAATAGCTAGGGTGCAAAATTTGGTCACCTCATAGGATACTGAGCTCAAAGAGTCTTCTAAAAGGAATTTATGGAAAATTTCAGGAGAAAATTCCAAATAATATTGCAAGGGTATAAATTTTGATAAAAGGAGTAATATAAGATGAAAATGAATTTTCAACCAGAGGGATATTGCTTGTTCCCAGACTTTTAATTCAACTCTGGGAAGTCCTGCCTCTTGTCTTAGTATTACATTAGGTGTACTCTTAGGGGTACCAAATAAGGATCTAAGGAATTTTGATTGGACTGTTTCGAGAATCTTAAGATTGGCAGAGAGTCCAATTTGTGAGCCATACAAAAGTTGGGCCAAAGATTTTGCCTGAAAAACTTTTAAGGCCATAGGAAGGAAACCAGCTCTTTGCCTTCTAAATAGTCTAATAATGGCATTTGCACTTCTCTCTGCTGAAGTGGCTGAAGCGGTCAAATGTGCTGAAAATTTGGCATTGTAAGAGAAGGTGATGCCTAAGTATTGGAAGTTCTTAATTTGATCTATGTCATTTCCCTTCATATTCAAATTATGTTTCCTGAAGGAGCGGCCAAAGCGAACAATTTTAGTTTTAGAAAAGTTAATTGTTAACAGTTCGATGTTACATTGTTCATTGAATTTCTCTAAAGCTCGTTTCAAGCCAACTTTAGTTTGTGAAAGAAGTACAGCATCACCAGCATACTTTAGAATTGGGACTGTTCTGCCACAAGAAAACACAGGGGCATGAATATCAATTGGATGAAAGCATGTAATCAGATAATTGACATAGATGTTAAATAAAAATGGAGCCAGTAAACATCCTTGCGTGTCGAGGTCCTCAAGCCACCCCCAAGGAATTGACACTGAGACATTATTTTTTGTTTGGGTTTTTGGCAATAATTTAGGCCACAACTTTATTGAAATACAAATTCAGTGAGTGGTTGCGTAGGCATTGGTTCAGACTATCTGTCCAACTGGGACAGAGCTGACCTCCAGTCAGCGTCGGGAGAATGCCAGCTGGGGAGAGTTAAGGAGGCTGGGGGCAAAGCCTCCCTCTCCCCAGCGGTCCCGGGGGCTCTGGCTACGGCCCTATCCCCTACTGGGGGTTCGGACAAAGCATAAGAGCCGCCGGATTCCTTTAACGGAATTCCCTGTACCATCATCACCATGATTGTGGAGGTGGGCATCACCCATCCAGCAATCCACACAATAACCAATGCCTAACCGCCAACCTTACAAGTTGTGACAAGTTGCTACTGCAGTAGGCGAAAACCAAATGGCAACAGCCAATCAGCCAGATGGAAAAATTCCTACTGGGCCTCTGCCCCAAAAGCAGACGACCCCATGACAGGCAGTTGCAAGGTCAAGAGCAGAGGCCTATGAAAAGAGGGAGGGAGCGCGGGTGATCCGAAGCTCGCAGCCAAGAGAGGGATCACCCTGCGTGCAAAGGATTATAAAGGGCGCTGCCCTGTCCATCACAAATTGCTACATCTAGCTTTGTCCAGCAACACCTCCTGACCCTATTGCAGGTAAGGCCAGCGACCGGCCCCTCCCCACAGGACAAATAAGTGTCTTGCCCGCAACACGTGCTGTTACTCAAGGTAGAACCCGATTTGTCTGACCCCTTTTAGAACTGGAATTCTTTTAGAAAGTCTGCCATGCTGTGCAAGTCTTATCTGAAGGGTATTATTTTCAAGTAGTTTAACTAACAGAAGTAGTAGCCTTTTGTTCCCCTTCAAGGATCACTGCCTTGTCGTGGTGAAGGGGCTTGAATTACTCAGGGAAGCTATGGACAGGTCAAGATGGACAGGTCATAGTGGAGAGTTTGGACCAAACGTGATCCACCTGGAGAAGGAACTGGCAAGCCACTCCAGTATCCCTGCCAAGAAAACTCCATGGACAAAGACAACAGGCATATAAAAGATATGACGCTGGAAGATGAGCCCCTCAGGTCGGAAGGCGTCCAACATGCTACTGGGGAAGAGCGGAGGACAAGTACAAGTAGATCCAGAGCTGATGAAGCGGCTGGGCCAAAGCCGAAAGGACGCTCAGTTGCGGATATGCCTGGAAGCGAAAGGAAAGTCCAATGCTGTAAAGAAAAGTATTGCATAGGAACCTGGAATGTAAGAACCATGAACCTTGGTAAGCTGGATGTGGTCAAAAATGAGATGGCAAGAATAAACATTGACATCCTAGGCATTTTCCCAGTAGTAATGTACGGAAGTGAGAGCTGGACCATAAAGAAGGCTGATCGCCGAAGAATTGATGCTTTTGAATTATGGTGCTGGAGGAGACTCTTGAGAGTCCCATGGACTGCAAGAAGATCAAACCTATCCATTCTCAAAGAAATCAGCCCTGAGTGCTCACTAGAAGGACAGATCCTGAAGTTGAGGCTCCAGTACTTTGGCCACCTCATGAGAAGAGAAGACTCCCTAGAAAAGACCCTGATGTTGGGAAAGATGGAGGGCACAAGGAGAAGGGGACGACAGAGGATGAGATGGTTGGACAGTGTTCTCGAAGCTACTAACATGAGTTTGGCCAAACTGCGAGAGGCAGTGAAGGATAGGCGTGCCTGGCGTGCTCTGGTCCATGGGGTCACGAAGAGTCGGACACGACTGAACGACTGAACAACAACAACAACAACAACAAGCCTTTTGTTAATACCCATGTCGGCCAATTTAGTCCGAAGCCCTCCCCTAGACACGGAATCAAATGCTGCCTTAAGATCCACAAAGGCCGGATACAAAGACTTTTTCCAGTGTTTCACATACTTGTAGAAAAAGTAGTCTAACACTAGACAATGATCAATGTTGGAACGCCCAGGTGTAAAACCGGCTTGTTCAATCTCTAGTAAGTCATTTGGTCTAGCCATTCACATAATTTTAAGCACAGGTGTTTTGTATATAATTTACAAATCACGTTCAAGAGACTAATTGGACTATAATTATATGGATCGGAGGGGTTACCATTTTAAATAACATCAAGATCCTTACGATCCCAACCCCACCCCCCACATGCTGGGCAAACTGATGCCCTGAACTCCCATGCCCCGGGGAGGGGGGGGTTGACTGAAAACGAGGAAGTCCAGACTGGAAGGCAAGCTGCATCATGGCACCCGTACTCCTAGGACAACCTCTAGGACTAGCTGGGACTGGGATCCTGGAAAGTTGGGATTGGGAGAACAAGGCACCAGAAGAATCAAAAGCCTTGCTCCCTTGGCTCAAATCCCAAGGACCATGAGCCTCAAAAACAGTAGAAGACGTGGAAGGGCCGGGCTGATTAACAGGTTGCCTTCCAAACTGTTGAGCCAAAGATTCCAGCTCAGTATTAAACCTTGACACGGCCGCCGGATCTGATCCAATATCAGCCATAATTGCACCCAAGCAATACAGCATATGCTGGGGAACCGCTGGGGGAGGCGATGAATGCAGTGACTGAGACAGGCCTCTCATTACCCTTTTAGAAGGGAGAGCAGGACTGGGATTCCTCTTGATAGGCATCCCAGAACCTTTTCAAAACAAGGGAAATTACAGAAATACAAACTAAATTGAAAAGGCACCCCACAATAAAAATGCCGCTCCTGCCAAAACAAGATGGTATCACGTTAAATTGGCGTGGGGTATGGGGGTGGGGTTCCTGGCCCTGGAAATCCCCCACCAGCCTCTTAAGCAGAACAGAACAAAAAGCAAATTGCTTGGAGAGGGAACTCCCTGGGATGCCCAAAAATGATCATCTATCCAATAAAATTTTGCAGTCCCAAACTCCAGCCGCAGCCAGGAGAAGGAAAAGCCACTGTGCAAAAGACCACGACAATTAAAGAGGTAGGGGCAAGCTCGACAGACCGGAAGCACTCGAGGGGCCAAAGGCCTGTGGGGCAAAAGCCCCTCAGGGGAGGGGGGAACCAAGGCAAGGAAAGGAATTAGCGAAGGAGGGGAGAATGAACTACTGGGAAAATCAAAGGGGAATAAAGGAAAGAGATCACCAGGATGATTCGTCAAAGGTAAATCGCCCTCTCTCTCAGTTGCACAGAGGACACGCTGTTGCTGTTCCAAATGCACGCACTGAATTATTGCCCTCTGGTGTCACATTGTATATTACACTTAAAACACACTTAAAACGTTTCATTTGCAGCTGTATAGCTGAGTCCCTGGAGGGCCAGGCCTGAGCTTCCATTTGCCAAATTGAACCCAACATCGAAGGACCTACCAATCGGATGTTGTGGCTAACCAATCTTACCCACCCATGACACAGGCAGTCGGACTCCAGGTCTCACCACAAACCCGTGCCCTCTTTGAGGCAGTACCCGATCCAGACACATATAAAACTGTTCTCAAAATGCTCATTATTGCCTTCTGGTGTCACATTGTATATTACACTTAAAACACACTTAAAACGTTTCATTTGCAGCTGTATAGCTGAGTCCCTGGAGGGCCAGGCCTGAGCTTCCCTACCCCTGCTTAGGGATGTAAGAATAAGCAATTTCTATTCAGACCTGTCAAGGACATCTTGTTCCCATCTGTTGTAGTTTTGTTGTAGCCAAATATGAAATTATTTGTTATTTAATTTATTTATGTAATTTACAAACATTATTAATTTTACCTATTTAACATTGTAATTATTTCCTCACTATACCTGTCAGCGAAAAGGCGATTGATTTCAATGTAAAAGGAACAACAATTTAAATGAGGTGGAGGAAGTCAGTGGTTATATATTGTTGACAGACTGAAAGCCACAAAGCAGCACATACCAACTGGTATTCACTGGATTGATTTCTGCTTCAGACATGGGCTAAATAAGCAACAATTTCCACCTCTGCTTCTATTTCCATTTTAATTTCCCCATATCCATATCCACTGTTGTCCTGTTGTCAGTGATCTTTCCACACCAGAGAGGGAAATGGGGTCTTAGCCCTTTCTCTGCTGTGCTAATTTTCAGTTTGCAGGGATATAGGCTAAAAAGAGTAACTTTCCAAATCTGTATTTTTCCACCAGCATTCTACCACATCAGGAAACAACACCTCCTTTTGCTGCATGTGTTTTCTTTGTGGACTTTTAAGGGGAGATAAGGTTCTGTGTAATTAATGTCATAAAAATGTATATTTTGCATATTATAGGCTTTTAACACCCCCCCACTCCCCAGATCATGGTGCTAGTAAAGGTATAGTAGGAATCTGTCTGTTGATTTATCATTCCTGGAACATAGTAGGAATAATTCTTGGTTTCAGGTCAGATATAATCCTTTTCTAAGTAAGCCTCCTTATTTACTGATTAAAAGATAAGTCCCACTGCCTTTTGTTCTTAGCATCGTGTACAAAGAGGAAACAAAAAATGATGATGCACACTGTGCTGCTGTTGGGAAATATGCCATTTCTTTTGGTTGTGCCAACATCAGACATCTGTAGTTGGAGGAAGGCAGGGCTAAGCGGGTGTTATAAAAAGAGTACCCGCCTCATGCCTGTCAGAGTCCCTTAGAGAAGAGCTGGGGTCCATCATGGCATTCCTCTTGCTCACCTGTGGCCTCTTACTATTGTTGCCTGAAGCTGTGGGTAAGAAATATTCCATGAATTGTTTATGATTCATCTTAACGAAGCTTCCTTGTTCTGTTATAATGGCAATGGCACCTACCTGAGAGTTGCTGGAACTGAGTTACTCCCAGGTAAGAGTGCATAGGATTGCAGCCTCCATAGATATTCTATTGCCCTTAAACTAAACTTTAGGCATGTATAACTAAGGGTAGACTGAAATTCCTTCCCCTTAAAAACCGCGACATCCTTCCCTTGCAAAAATGGGGCATGGTTTTCTGCTGCTCTTGGAAGACATTTGAAGTTTAGGAAAGTTTCTAATGTTTGATGTTTTAATATGTGATGTGCGCCACCCAGAGTGGCTCGGGAAACCCAGCCAGATGGGTTAGGTACTAATAATAATAGGCTCACCCATAATTACCTTTGCTCCACATTTCTAGGCAGAGGTCCGGGCTTTCCAGGTCCACATCTGACTGCTTGTTTTTGGACCTTGCATCCCCGAAAACACACTCTTTACTGCTGAATTGGAGCAAATGGCAATCCCTGGAAAACCCAGATTGCCATTTGATCTGTATCCACTGCTTTGAAGCCACATTCACATGGTATTAGCCACGCTCCGTATTGATGCTGTAGTTTTGCTGTTTGCCGTGTGATTTTCTTAAACCTGCTTTGACTAGTAAACTGAATGCTGAGTGAGTAGAAATTGAGACAGCTGTCGCACATGCAAGGATGATAAGTACACCATTTCCAGTTAATGAATTGCAGTTCTTATTCTTACACCTTTCTCCCCTGTTTCCATTTCAGTTGGTAAGCCCTGTATCTTCCCATTTGTTTACAATGATAAAACCTATTCCACTTGCACCACGGCAGGCGTTGGTTACCTGTGGTGTGCCTTCCATGTTGACCCTAAAACGAAAGAAATGGTTTACTGGAGAACATGTACCTTTGAAGGTGACCTGTATTTTCTTCTATTTCTGGTTTCCGTTGTCACACATATGCATAGTCATTTTACTGAAATAAATTAAACAGATCCTCTTCATGAACTTAAAGCTAGATGTGGGTTTTCCATGGGCATCTGATTGGACATTGTGGAAACAAAATGTTGGATTAGATGGGCCTTTGGTCTGATGCAGCAGGACTCTTTTGGTGCTCTTAAACAGGTTTGGGACTACCATCAGTAGCTCGTATAGATCTTCCTTATGGCTGAACTATTACAAATCTCCTTCCAAGGATCAGATAAAAGTTGCTTCAAGCAACAAGATCTCTGAAGAAATGAAACACGTCACCAGTATGTTAATTTGAAAATATGGTCCAAACTATGTACCTAAGAGCCACTTTTGTAGAAATATTTCCTACTAATAATGGATAAAGATTTCATAGACCATAAAAGTCACATGCCAGCTATCCTCGTGTCTTGTTTTATAACTAGCATAACGGAATTCATTCATTTAATCTGTATAGTTTCTTGTTTCTTTAACATTATTGTCAGTTTAGAAATTGTCACTTACTCTCACAGGCTCCTGACCAATTCTTTTGTCCTTGGTTTGTAGCTATCTTTCTAAGCCTTTGCAAAGGAGATCCCTGGCAAGGTTTATAAATATGTGACTTTTTCACCATTTTTTTTTGTATTTTGTGATCATCACTAGTATGTTTCAATGCATATAATCTCACTCTGTTTGGGTCTAGAGAATGGAGGTAATGATGGTGGACGACCCTGTGTCTTCCCCTTTGTGTACAAGGGCCAAACCTTCAATACCTGCACCAAGAAATACTCAAAAGACTTCTGGTGTGCTACAACAGGGAACTATGACCAGGACGGGAAATGGACCTACTGTGCTGATATAGGTGAGCAGGATGCAGGGGCCAGGGATAACAGGAGTGGTTGGCTGGATGAATAATTAGTCAAGGCACTTTGTAGGGCAAGGAGAGTGAGAGGGAAGTTCAGTATTCCCCAATCTGGTGCCCTCCAGACATTTCAAACTGCAGTTCCCATCACCACTGACCAGTGTCCATACTTGTTGGGGGCAGACTGATGCGCAAAACCTGGAAACCCCCACGTTGGGAGCACTTGCTTTGCATGCAAAACATCAAAATTTCATTCCACAGAATCTCCAGGTAGGGCTGGAATAGAGTCCTTACCAGTCAGAGTGGACAATACCAAGCTAGGTGGATCTAGCGTCTGACTCAGTTTGGACTCAGCTACATTACTCATGTTATAATGCTATAACTGCATTATAAACATGTGACACCAGTTGGCTCTGTAGAGCACAAATCTTTGTGCAATTTCACATAGTTTCTTTCTTTTTTGATATAACAATTTAATTTATGACTTCTTTACAGAGCCGTCTTAAGCGCATTCCGCCTGGTAGCAAAAGATCCTTCCAGCGCCCCCTGTGCCCCGGGGAGTGGGGGGGTGGCGGTGATGCAGAGGAGGCCCCTTGGGAGCCGCTCTTGCCACCGCTGCTCCCACCGCTGTCTCAGAAGACAGCAGCGCGGTGGGTGGCGGCTGAGGGGATTCCTCAGAGTTGAGGAGCGGCTCCTTGTCCAATGCAGCCCGTGCCACCACGTGCTTCTGGGAGCCGCCTGGCCTAATGCCGGTTCCCGCGCGGGAGCTCGAGGCGGAATTCTCCTCCATGCCACTTTGCGAGGAGGGTCGCCTCGGGACTCCCTGAACGTGGCCGGCATCAGCAGCGCCGCCGAAGTGCCCGGCCGCCCGCAGAGGGGAGGCGGGCAGAGGAAAGGGACGTGCGCCAATCAGGGAGAGGGAGAGGAGGTAGCAGCGGCGGCGGCGGCAGAGCCTTAGGACTTTGAGACTTGTTGCACCCCAACCATCTGGCGGCGTGCAGGGGAGGCCGTTGGCAAAGCCACGCAGCTACCCAACTCACTGGGGCACCCCTGAGAGGCAGGCGCTCTGGCTCAACGAGCCACTAAGCCCAGTGGGAGAGACGGCTCAGCTTGTTTATAGCGTTTTCTCCCTGTGTGTTGATCCAGCCTATGTCAGGTTTCAATCTTCTTTTGAAATGTTTGCCTAGTCTTAGCATTCCTGAGCACAGTTCCAGGTTCAGGCCAGCACATCTGAGATGACAGATTTGGATAGGACCATAGAGAACTGAGTAAAGTCTTCAGAACAGTGAAAAAGTATTAGTTAGATAAACCACTAGTCATAAATTTTATAATAGCTTGGTGCGCAGCATATAATAGCTTTGTGAGCTTATATGAGAATAAGTGGTGTGTAGAAGTTATTGAAAAAGAAATGAAATAGGAATCAGCTACATTAGTCAAAAACAGTGTAATAATAATAATAATAATAATAATAATAATAATAATAATAATTTATTTGTAACTCATCTATCTGGCTGAGTTTGGGCGGCTACCAACCGAGTGTTAAAAAGAATACAGCATTAAATATTAAAAACTTCCCTAAACAGGACGGCCTTCAGATGTCTTTTAAAATAGCTCTTTATTTCCTTGACATTTGATGGGAGGGTGTTCCACAGGGTGGGCACCATTACCACAAAGGCCCTCTCTCTGGTTCCCTGTAACCTCAATTCTCACAATGAGGGAACCACCAGAAGGCCCTCGGTACTGGATCTCAGTGTCCAGGCTGAACGATGGGGGTGGAGACGTTCCTTCAGGTATACAGGACCGAGGCCATTTTGGGCTTTAAAGCTCAGCACCAACACTTTGAATTGTGCTAGGAAACGTACTGGGAGCCAATGCAGATCTCTCAGGACAGGTGTTATATTGTCCCGGTGGCCACTCCCAGTCCCAGGTCTAGCTACCGCACTCTTGATTATTTGCAGTTTCCGAGTCACCTTCAAAGGTAGCCCCAAGTAGAGCGCATTGAAGTAGTCCAAGTGGGAGATAAGTAGAGCATGCACCACTCTCGTGAGAAAGTTCCTAGGCAGGTAGGGTCTCAGGCTGCATACCAGATGGTGCTGGTGGACAGCCGCCCTGGACACAGAATTAACCTGCACCTCCATGGACAGCTTTGAGTCCAAAATGACTCCCAGGCTGTGCTACCTGGTCCTTCAGGGGCACAGTTACCCCATTCAGGACAAGGTTGCCCCCCACCCACCTGCCCCTGAGTCCCCAAAACAGTACTTCTATCTGGTCAGGATTCAACCTCCATCTGTTAGCCATCATCTAACCTCCAACCGCATAAAGGCACTCACACAGGACATTCACTGCCTTCCCCTCTTCTGATTTAAAAGAGAGGCAGAGCTCATCCCCCAACACCACTTTCTGGACACGGCCCAGGAGGAAGGAGCGGAATCACTGTATAACAGTGTCCCCATCTCCCAGCCCCTCTAGCTGGTCCAGAATGATGTTATGGTTAATGGTGTCAAAGGCTGCTGAGAGATCCAGCAGAACTAGGAAACAGCACTCACCTTTCTCCCTAGCCCACCGGAGATCATCCACCATCGCGACCAAGGCAGTTTCAGTCCCATGGTGAGGCCTGAATCCTGATTGGAAGGGATCCAAATTGTCCGCATCCTCCAGGCATGCTTGGAGTTTTTCAGCAAATCTGCTCCACTTACCTGTGGGGAGGAGTTGCGGAGGACCGCGTGGCCGCCCACTCACTTATGGGTGGGCAGGGAACTTTGTCCCTCACTGCCCGGAGGATTCCTGGCCACGTCAGCAAGCAACCGGCCAATCGGCTGGGGGGGGGCGTGGCCCGGACCAATTTTAAAAGCAGAAGCGCGAGCCAGAGGGCTTCCTTTCGGCTCGCTTCCTCAATCTGGACGGAGGTTTTCCTAAACGCTGCTCTGCACTACCTTATTGCTTTGCACCCAGCCAGTCTGCCTGCTTGAAGCCTATTCTTACCTCTTCATCTGCCAAGAGGTGACGTTTAACACGGGGAGAGAATTCTGGGTCACAGTGTCCATAGGTTTGTTGTAAATATAAATTAATAGTTATGAAGTAAATCTATTGTACTTCCCAGAACTTGTTAGTTGGAAGAATCCTTTCCATTTTTTAATTATTTTGGCTATAGGTTTTGTCAGGGATTTCCTCTCCCCCTTGGATGTTGCTCATCAGTAACGACAAGCATTTATGTAGGCTATAATTATTTATTGTCCATAATGAACTTACAGAGTCTCTGCATTCATGACTGCTCAGTCAGTTTCAGTTTCTCGGAGTGGCGGGCTTTCGCGCGCCCGCCAACACCACCAAGGGCTCGGCATCCTCAGATGACGTCTGCGTCTCCTCCCCCCCCCTCGGCTCATCTTCCTGTCTGTGACTGACGGTGCTGGGTCTCTCCTCTGTCATCCCCAAGCCTGGCATCTCCCTCTCTTCCGGAGACATTTCCTGACGGGGGCTGGAGGAGGAGGATGAATCTGTGGATATTATGGGTGGCTGTTCTCTATAACTCAGTGACCCCCCTTCCTTGGATGAGTCACTTTCTTCTCTCCCAGCTCTAGCTTGCTCCTCTCTCTCCCCCTGCTCCTCCCGAGTAGTCCCTCTTTCCCTGACAGGTTTCATTGGAACTGTTCAACATTAATGATATTTGGATTACTCTGTTCTTGTTTTCCAGGAATAAACCAGATGGCAGCTATAAATATCTGCGATTCCAGTTATGCAAAATAAAATAAAAAATTCCTTCCAGTAGCACATTAGAGACCAACTAAGTTTGTTCTTGGTATGAGCTATGCAGTTTGGATCACCACATGTGAATGGGTAAAAGAAAGATCACTGGGTGCGCCGACTAGAAGCCTTGCTAAGTGGGTTGTGCTGCAAATAATTTAGAAGAATGATTACTCTGTTACCGATATATAAAGTCTTGGGAGTTCTTCACCCTGTGAGGTGGCCTAAAAATAAATAAGATGTGGCAGTGGGAGATTATTAAACTTTGTCAAACTGTATCTTTGTGCTACAAAAATAAAACATTTATTTTAGTTTGCTGGGCAGCATAAAAAAAATGTATGATGAATGAAATATGATGAGTGGTGGAGAAACTTTTTGCAACTGCATCAATGAGATTGCATAGTCTTCATAGGAGGAATCAATATGTACATGTTGATATGTACATACAGCTCTCATGCCCAGTCAACGGCCTCAGCCCTGAAGGGGACAGCCCTGCCACCCCATTCAACTGTTGTCACTTCCTTTGAAAATTCTACCTTCTCAGCCCCTCTCCTTAGATAATCATTTGTCTTTCTGCCAGATATAGTGCCAATTTGAATAAGGTGAAAAACGCAGGATCCAATTACACCTTGTCTTAGAATTGCAAGGAGAATGAATGGATGCTCTGGCCTCATCCATCAGCCATAGGACTAAGCATAGCTGAGTTTTGTTTGTATGTCTGAGGTCTGGTTGTGTCATGTGGTTACCACCTGTTGTAATACAACTGGAAAGATGGGGTAGAAATTCTCATTTTTAAAAAATGATAATGGCTGATGATGGTCTTCCGCTATACTGCTGTAGTAAAGTTTTTGTTCTTATTCTGTTGATCAATTGGGGGTTGGGGGCAGGAATTGAGAAATAATATATAAATGAAGTGTTAAGTAGTGGGTGGACACAGCAGACGACACAGTGATTTCCAAGCAGCTCTTGTTTATTCTCAGGCTGGAACAGAAGTGAGCTGAAGGGCTCAGCAGCCTGCTTATATAGAACTCAGCTACAAAGCAACAGTAACAACTTTCTGTAGTTACCCAATCCCTGAACGTCACTTTCAATCCCTCATTTGCATGTGCAGACCTGAGTGAAAACTGCAGCAGAATGAACTATATACACACACCCCTAGTGGCCTAGGGTGAGAACTTCAATACATAACACCCCTCCCCACCGAGATAAGGCATTAGGTTACAATCATAGTGGTTCCATTATATACAGCAATACTCTTGTTGGTTCATTAAGGCACATAGCATATCAGTTTCAATTTTCCCAGTTTGCAAGCATAACTACTTCTATTTACAATGCAGCATTACGTGTGCAAATTGTTGGTAACATAGTCTTTTAAATAAGCCGGGCATTTGGAAGCCCTACCTGACCGCCTTGGGCCAGTATCAGAGTCCGGTTGGCTGCTCGAGTCCTGTTGCGACTGCAGTGCTACCAATGGTGGCGTTGCACCTGAGTTCCCTGGCTCTGATGCTGTTGAAGGGACTGCCGTGAGCGGACTCGGTGGAAACTCAGGCAAGGCAGTGGCCTATGTGTCGGCGCCACAAACGCCCATCCTCAAGTGCCACCTGATATGAGCGGGGCCCAGTGACTCCCACTATCGTGGCCGGCACCCAAGGAATGTCCCCCACATAATTCCTGGCAAAAACCTTATCTCCGGGGATAAAAGACCTTGGCACGTTAGCACAGCCCGGGGGCTCAGCTACCCCAAAGTCTGGATGCAACCGGTCGAGCGGAGATCTGAGGCGACGGCCCATAAGCAGTTCAGCCGGACTCTGCCCTGTGGCTGCATGCGGGGTGATGTGCTGCACGAGCAAGTATTCCATGACCCGCTCATGCCAGTCCTTCTGGTCCAGGTGCGCCAGTGACTCTTTTGCTGAGCGCACCATTCTTTCCGCCTGTCCGTTGCTGTCCGGGTGAAATGGTGCTGTTAGGGCATAGTGGATGCCCAGCCCCAAGAGGTACCTTTCGAAAGTGCCTGATGTGAACTGTGGCCCGTTGTCGGAGACGAGGACATCAGGACATCCATGCGTTGCAAATAGGCCCCGCAGCACCCGGATTATGGCTTCGGTAGTGGTGGAGGGCGTCAGGGCCACCTCCAGCCATTTGGAATAAGCGTCCACCACTACCATAAAGGTCCGGCCATGAAAAGGGCCAGCAAGATCGATGTGCACTCTCGACCAGGGTGCCTTTGGTGTCTCCCAGGTGTTGCCCTTAGCTGCTGGTGGTGCAGGTCTCGATTCTTGACACGCTTGACAGGAGGCAACCCAGGAGGTGATGGCATCGTCCATGTTAGGCCACCAGACGTAACACCGAGCCAACGCCTTCATTTTGACGATCCCTGGGTGGCCGATGTGCAGAGCCTCAAGGACGCGTTGGCGGAGTCTTTGGGGAACCACGACTCGGTCTCCCCACAGTAGGCAGCCGCGATGAGCCGAGAGTTCGTGCTGTCTGGTTGCAAATGGCTGGAACTCTGGTGTGAATGGCCCTTCTGGCCATCCCCTCCACATCCAGTTGAGCACACGTCTGATGGTGTGGTCCTGGGCAGATGCGGAGGCCACATCTGTGGGATGTAAACACAGAGCAGCCAAACACAACACTCCTAGAGAGGACATGAAGGTAACTCAGTCCTCCAGGCTTAACTTCCTGCTTACCTGGACTGAGTTACAGGAACCAGAAGTAGGTGTGGTCTTACCTGGGAACAACATCCCAAAGATCACTCTCCATTTTGCCTCATCCTTTGAAGAAGCAGCATGCTCTCTCTCAGCCTGCAGCTGAGAGAAGCAGAGGTGAAGCCTGTTCCCTCATGGAAGCAGCTTCACCACAGTGGAATTTGCTGCCAAGGAGTGTGGTGGAGTCTCCTTCTTTGGAGGTCTTTAAGCAGAGGCTTGACAGCCATCTGTCAGGAATGCTTTGATGGTGTTTCCTGCTTGGCAGGGGGTTGGACTGGATGGCCCTTGTGGTCTCTTCCAACTCTATGATTCTATGATTCTATGATTCATGTAAATACATTTATCTAAGTTTGTCTGCCTCCTTGAAGCCTGTACTGTGACTCTTGGATGTCCGTGAGTAAACACTTTTAAATCTAATAATCAGTGCTGTCTTGTATCTTTACTTTTAAGAGGGAACAAGGGGAATATACCAGGAATATAGCTGGCTTAAGCAAGCCTATGCAAACGTTTTCTGCTGTGTTTTAAAAGGGAATGTAAACTCTGCTAAGTTTGGAGCTTGCTCACACAAGCTGGGATTGAGATATATAAATAATATATACTCATCCACACTCCTAAACATTCCCACAAAGGGTTATTGGCCCCAGTATTGCATATTTTTGTGTATTTTTGAAGGATTGCATTGGATTGTGTTTTTGAGTTGAGTTAGATTTTTTGAAAGTACTTCCTGGTGAGCACATGTTTTCTTTGTCTTTGTTCTTTTGTTCTGTGCTGAAAAGGGATTAACCCCCCTCCCCTCCCTCAGAGTTTACAGTACTCAGAGGCAGTGAAGATTTATTTGAGTTTTTTGTGTTTTTTGAGCATTTTTAGATTTTGATTTTGGAATTTTTGACAATTTTTTGGATTTTTGAAAATTTTTCAACTTTTTGAATTTTAAGATGGCTAGTGTAGCTTTTGATAGTGAAGCAAGGCCAAACTATATGCTGCTGAACGACCATAATTTTGTGCACTGGAAGCAACGCTTAATGGTATATCTGAGTGCAAGGAATGTTCGGCAGGCTATAAAAGACCCAAAGCCTACAGGAACTGCAGCAGAAGATTTAGCAAAAATTGAAGCCTGGGAAAGGAAGAATAGCGAAGCCAAGCACATAATTTTAAATGCACTTCGCGATGAGCATCTATCCTTAATAAACATTGAGGATGATGCATCCCAGATTTTAAAAGACATTGAGCGGATTTATGGAGCATCTACACAGAACTCCTACAGGCATTTGCTAGATAAATTGCTCAAGTTAAAGATGAACTCCAGAGAGCAGTTCACAGAGCATGTTAAGAGTTTTTCAGAGATTGTGCAAAGAATTGCTCTCACTCCTGAAGCTCTTAATGAAGTGACTAAGGTGACTTTCTTGCTAGCATCGCTAGGACCAGCATTTTCTTCATTTAGAAGCCTAATGGATCACACAAAAGATCTGACTTTTAATGAATTAATCAGCCACTTAAGAGAGGAATGCAGAGAAAGCTTGGATTCTCAAGAACGCAACTCTAGGAGAAGTGACTGTAATTATGCTTCAAAGCAATTTAAAAAGGCCAAAGAAATAACTTGTTTTAACTGCCAGAGGAGAGGTCACATGGCAAAGGACTGTAAATCTCCTAAAGTGAACAAACCCCGCCCCTTTAAACCAGATCGGGACAAAAGGGGGAAGCATGAGCACAACATGCTGCTGCAAGAAAGGAGCTTAGCTGTCCAAAATTATGAAAATGTGCATAATAAGTGGTATTTAGATTCTGGAGCGAGCTCCCATTTCTGTTTCAATAAGCAGTATTTTGATGAGTTGAATGATCAAGAATCTGAAATTCAGATACCAGATGGCCGCATTTTGAAGTCAAAAGGTGCAGGTTCTGTGCATTTGGAATTCAATGTAGACAATGAACCATTTAGAACCAAAGTGTCTAATGTTCTGTTTGTACCAGAATTGAACTGCAACTTACTTAGTGTGTCCACATTTGAAAGGAAAGGTTTCAAGGTCACATTTGAAAATGGACAATGCAATGTAACCAAGCATGGTGAAGTGTATATCCAAGGAAAGCTAATCAATAATGTTTATGAGGTTGATCTTTCAGAAAGCCAGTCTGCAAAGGTTGACACAAAGAAGACTGTCAATGACTGTTCCAAGGAGTCAGAATGGACTCAAGAACTTATACACTTTCCTTCTGTAACCCCACAAAGTACTAATCTGCCTTCTAGTGTCATAGCGCCCCCTACAGGTGATGCACCAGAAGACGCAGAGGACCAGAATCCTGGCGGCTCCAGAGACGAAGAGGATCCAGAAGGGGACATGCCAGCGTTGGAGGATGATGAAGAAGCTGATGCGGTTCAGGAACCAGAACCAGAGGTCAGACGCTCATCCAGAACCAACAGAGGTGTTCCACCGGTAAGGTTGTCCTACCTTGCAGGGTCGGCGTCACCACAGGAACCTTCCACATGGGAAGAGATTCAGCAGATGCCAACTGCAGAAGCCAGTCTCTGGAAGAAGGCCGCGCAGGAGGAGATGGATGCACTGCATCAAAATAAGACTTGGACCCTCACAGAACTACCTCCGGGTAAGAAAGCCATTGGCTGCAAGTGGGTTTTCAAGGTTAAGAAGGGGTCAGAAGGGGAAGTGCAACGCTACAAAGCAAGGCTAGTAGCACAAGGCTTTTCACAGAAATATGGTGAAGATTATGATGAAACGTTTGCACCAACTGTAAGATACAGTAGCGTAAGAATGCTTTTGAGCATAGCAGCCTCTAAGCAAATGGACGTGCGTCACATCGATATTTCGACTGCGTTTTTGCATGGCGAGATTACAGAACAGATTTATATGAAACAGCCTAAGGGTTTTATAAAACCGAATGAGGCTCATCTAGTCTGCAAATTAGAAAAAGGACTTTATGGATTAAGGCAGGCTGCTAGAGCTTGGAATCAGAAATTGCACAGTATGCTGGTGCAACTTGGATACAAGCAAGGAAACGCTGACAAGTGCTTGTACAGTAAGTCAAGTAATGGACAATTTTCTTATATATTGGCTTTCGTTGATGACTTGATTATCGCAACATCTAATAACAGAGACTATGTGCAAATTGTGAAACACCTCAGCAAAGAGGTGGGAGTCAAAGAACTAGGAGATGTCAAGTACTACCTAGGAATCCAGGTGGAAAGAGAGGAAGACGGATCATTCCTTCTCAGCCAGCGACAGAAAATAAATGAACTGATTGAATGCATGCAGTTGCAAGATGCAAACACAGTTGCAACGCCCATGGCCACAGACTTCCTGAAGAATCAGCAGGATTCGAAGCTGTTGCCAGATAACAGTGAATATAGGTCGGTAATTGGTAAACTTTTGTATTTAGTTACCACATGTAGACCTGACATAGCCAATGCAGTGGGGATTCTTAGCAGGAAAGTGAGTTCTCCCACTGAGCATGATTGGGCTGGTGTGAAGAGGGTGGTGCGTTATCTGAAGGGTACAGTGAACTGTAAATTAAGGTTGCCAGCTGTCAGTGACCCTAAGTTGGTGGGGTACACTGATGCAGATTGGGCTGGGGATAATGCTGACTATAAATCAACAAGTGGTCATGTTTTTATGTTTGGGGATGGACCTGTTGTATGGGGCAGTTATAAACAGAACTGTGTAGCATTATCTTCCACAGAAGCTGAATATATTTCTGCATCGGAAGCGTGCCGAGAGATTGCCTGGCTGGATGAACTCATCAAAGACTTTGGTTTGGTGAGAAAGGAACCTGTCAGTTTGCTGGAGGACAATCAGAGTTGCATAAAACTGACACAGAGTGAAAAGTTCCTTGCCAGGACAAAACATATAGGTGTGAGGTACCATTATATACGTCAGGCAGTCCAGGATGGACTTGTGGAACTGTCGTACTGCTGCACCAATGAGATGGCTGCGGACATCCTGACGAAGCCCCTCCCAAGAGAGAGTTTCCAGAATCTACGTGTCAAGCTGGGACTCTGGGTGGTTGAATAAAGTTGTATGTTTTTGTATGTTGTGTTCGTCTGAGAAGGGGTTTGTGGGATGTAAACACAGAGCAGCCAAACACAACACTCCTAGAGAGGACATGAAGGTAACTCAGTCCTCCAGGCTTAACTTCCTGCTTACCTGGACTGAGTTACAGGAACCAGAAGTAGGTGTGGTCTTACCTGGGAACAACATCCCAAAGATCACTCTCCATTTTGCCTCATCCTTTGAAGAAGCAGCATGCTCTCTCTCAGCCTGCAGCTGAGAGAAGCAGAGGTGAAGCCTGTTCCCTCATGGAAGCAGCTTCACTGCATGTAAATACATTTATCTAAGTTTGTCTGCCTCCTTGAAGCCTGTACTGTGACTCTTGGATGTCCGTGAGTAAACACTTTTAAATCTAATAATCAGTGCTGTCTTGTATCTTTACTTTTAAGAGGGAACAAGGGGAATATACCAGGAATATAGCTGGCTTAAGCAAGCCTATGCAAACGTTTTCTGCTGTGTTTTAAAAGGGAATGTAAACTCTGCTAAGTTTGGAGCTTGCTCACACAAGCTGGGATTGAGATATATAAATAATATATACTCATCCACACTCCTAAACATTCCCACAACATCGGCAGCTGACACTGGTGCTGCTGGTAGGTCCTCAATCAGGAGTAGCGATGAAGCAGGAGCTGGGTCTTCCACAAGCGCTGGAAGAGGGCAACGACTGAGGGTGTCAGTGTGGCCCAGCGATTTTCTAGGGCGATGGATGAGCTGGTAGCTATAGGCTGCCAGAAAAACAGTCCATCGCATCATGCGTGGCGAGAGGATCGGTGGAGTTGGTCTGAAACCAGCAAGGAGGCCCAGGCTGGAACAGAAGTGAGCTGAAGGGCTGTTATGTACTGAGTTGAATAGGATCCAAACTGCAGCAGTCTGATTGGTCCTAGAACAATAGGATTGAGATTGCAGCAGTCTGACTGGTCCCAGAACAATAGGATTGAGATTGCAGCAGTCTGATTGGTCCTGCAGGAGCCACCCAATCCAGCTCCAGGTGGAAGTGAATCCGCACTCTGATTGGCATACAGGAGTATCCCGGAATTAGCCAATCACGTGGGGCCCATTGTGTAAATAGTGTATATAAAGCAAACGTTTTGGGGGAACTGCATTCCTCACTACTATGAGCTGAATAAAGAGCATGAAATTCACACTTGACTCCGAGTATATTTCAAGGGCTCAGCAGCCTGCTTATATAGAACTCAGCTACAAAGCAACAGTAACAACTTTCTGTAGTTACCCAATCCCTGAACGTCACTTTCAATCCCTCATTTGCATGTGCGGACCTGAGTGAAAACTGCAGCAGAATGAACTATATACACACACCCCTAGTGGCCTAGGGTGAGAACTTCAATACATAACATGAAGTTTAATTTTTAACATCGGATAAGGATTTGGATTGCTAAAACCAGCATTTTCTTAGAAGATAGACAGTTGATGATGCCACATGTTAATATTTTGGCTTCACACTTTGATTACAATGCATCTCAATGCTTACAATTTCAACACTTATGAGAACAGACCAGGTGTCTGGTGGGATCTCTTTGCACATTCGTAAATATGTCTTTAAACCAGGTGATCACAAAAGAGGGGAGGTCCTGTTCCCCCATTCCCCCTCTTACCTCAGCTCCCCACAGCTGAAGGTCTACAGTAGCTTTATTAACAGTTTTTATTACAGATTTGTATTTCATTCTTAGTTCCAGGCTGCCTCTGCAGTTTTATTAATGTCATATAGTTCCCCCCTCATTTTCTCAATCTTTTTCTTTTTGGTTTCCTGGGCCCACTCTTCTAACAGTTCATTCCTCTCTTAAGAGGTGTGCTGACTTCTGAGGCACAGTGGGACCAAACGAGGTTTGTAGGGATCTTTCGTTATAGTTTGGAAGGCTCTGGCTCATGATCTTCTGGATAACTTCTTGTTGGGTGACTTTTTAAAATATTAAGCGTGGTTGAGTCAGGGCACTCAGATTAGAATGCCATCTTTCGTGATGACATCACACACACACACACACACACACACACACTGGCTACAGTACAGTCTTGTGCAGTATGGCAGAGGCTTATGCTCTTCAGTAACCTCCTTGAGGTTTGAAAGTCTGTAGGAAATGTCATGTGGACTAAAACAACACAACAGTTCATCAGAAGCACTTCCTTTCCTTTGTCAGGCTCCGTTCAACCATTTGAAAATGGCTATGTGATTATTTCTGTATGTTTTGCCAAATATACGCATCAGCGATGTTTTGTTTGCTGAGCAAAATCAAAAAGGTAATGGAAAGTGATAATATGCAAAGGATCAGCTTGAGGCAAAGCAGGGATATGGATCAGTGGGAGAGTTTGTCAGGGTGCAATATACCATGGTAAGCAGGAAAAGATATCCAGACCACAAAAGGGGGAAAGTTAAAGTCCATTGTATGGAACACAAAACAATGAAGTACACGTATGCTAGGCTGCCAGGCAACAAATCGAGAAGAAAATTCCTACAAAAACTTCAGTCACAACATGGGATATAATTCTTGTTTAAAGGTGGTTTACTGCAGTCTAAATGACACATTCAGCCGTCTTCAGATGAAGTGAGTCCTGGACTTTTCTGGTCAGTGAAGGACACTAATGGAATAAGCAGATCATCATACAGTCTGTTACATACATAGTTCTGACCCCCTGATGATGATCCCCTGATGATCTCTCCCTGCGGCTTCATATAGATAGTAAAAAGCATGGGGGATGTGAGGTATGGAGCTTACAGGGTTAAGAAGCTCAAGAGATGTGCCCCGCCCACAGGGATGACGTGTCACAGATCCGGGTATTGTTGTAAACGGAAGCCTGTGTGAAATGTGACACTTTTGTTTTTGTGCCTGTACATTCTGACTTTTGGTTTCGGCCGGAGACTGGGCAAGATGTGTTCCGTTTCTCCAGGAATGGTTTATGATTTATGCATGTAAATAAAGCTTCTAGATTAGGAACAAGCTTGAATCTGTGGACTTTATTTTGTTGGCAAGGCACACAAGGCACACACTGAAGCTGCGCAAAGAACTCTGCTGGTTTTTGCTGCATACTGCTGAAGCACGGGAGAAGCTGGTAAAGCACAATGGAAGCGCTGCTGGACTCCATTATTTTTGGAGTTATAGCTTGTGATCATGAAGGCTTCTCAACTTGTGATCCACTCACAAGCCCATAGGGGAGAGGACAGAACCCTGAGGCACCCCACAGGTGAGAGGCAAGGGGTCTGAACGCTCATCCCCCAACACCACTTTCTGGACACGGCCCAGGAGAAAGGAGTGGAACCACTGTATAACAGTGCCCCCATCTCCTAGCCCCTCTAGCTGCTCCAGAAGAATGTTATGGTCAATGGTGTCAAAGGCTGCTGAGAGATCCAGTAGAACTAGGAAACAGCTCAGAATTTTTTCCCTAGCCCGCCAGAGATTATCCACCAGTGCGACCAAGGCAGTTTCAGTCCCATGGTGAGGCCTGAATCCCAATTAGAAGGGACCCAAATGGTCGCATCCTCCAGGCGTGCTTGGAGTTGTTCAACAACCACCCACTCAATCACCTTGCCCAAGAATGGTAGATTTGAGACTGGGCAATAGTTGGCCATACTGGCTGGGTCTAAAGATTTTTTTTTAAAGAAGCGGTTTAATGACCGCCTCTTTCAGCGTGTCTGGGAAGGCTCCCTCGCAGAGGGAAGCATTCACCATCTTGCAGAGCCCATCGTCTAGTCCTTCCTTCCCGGCTCACTTTTATTAGCCAGGATGGGCAAGGATCAAGGAAACAGGTGGTCGGTTTCACTCGTCCAAGGAGCCTGTCCACATCCTCGGAGGTAACAGATTGGAATTGATCCCATGAAACATGACTAGACAGGGACTCTAGGACACTCCCGCCCCAGTCCTGCTCCCATGGTGGAGTCTACTTCCTTCTGAATCTGAGCGACTTTATCTGCAAAGAACTTTGCAAAAGCATTGCAGGAAACCTTGGGTTCCCTACCAGGCCCCTGGTGACAAAGGTGGTTATGATAGATTGCGAACCATCTGAAAGAGTCTCCTGCTCTGTTTTCTGCAGGTGCAATAGAAGCAGTGAAAAAGGTCCTCTTTGCCGTAGCCATTGCCACTTGGTAGGCACGAAGTTGAGCTCTAGCCCGTGTCCGGTCTGATTCAGAATGCATTTTCCGCCACCGGCACTCTAACCGTCTCATCGCCCTCAGTTCCAGGGAATGCAATGGGACTGTCCGGGCTCCGGAGAGGGTGATTCGGAGCCAGACAGTCAATAGCCCTGGTTAACTCCACATTCCAGCGGGCCACCAGGGAATCAGCTGAAAGACCATCAACATGGGATATAACATCCCCTACCATTCTATGGAAGCCATTTGGATCCATTATGTGGCAGGGGCGGACAATCTGAATCGGTCCCACCTCCCTGCAGAAGGGCAGGGTCATGGAGAAGTCCAGTTGACCAGGAAGTGATCTGACCATGGCACTTCTTTTGTTTCATTTTTACTTAGTGTCAGATCATCAACATCTGTAGAGGTAATCACCAGGACTAAGGCATGTCCACGCCTATGAGTTGGACCAAACTTATTCAGGGACAGCCCCATGGAGGACATGCTTTCCACGAATTCCCGAGTGGCCCCTTGTAAGTTTGTGTCAGCATGGATGTTAAAATCCCCTAGGACAACCAAACTAGGTGTCTCCAGGAGCACCTCCACCATGACCAGAAGCAGCTCGGGCAGGGAGTCCTGGGTGCAGCAGGGAGGTTGGTACACCCAAAGGAATCCTGTACTGCCCCTATTGCCCAACTTCCAGAACATGCACTCAGAAAACTGGGTCTTCCCAAGAGGACGCCTAATGCAAACTAATGACTTCCTAAAAATCACTGGGACACTTGGAGAGGCTGTATATTATTTGAGTGCTGTAAAATTTGGATAACCAATTTTACACCACACAAACGAACAACTTAGAGACTGCTCTGTTGCTGTTAAATTATCAAGAGAAAAGACACATGCATTGGCACATACAGAACATCATTGCACCACTGCACATTTTATTAAAAATGTGTTAATAAAATGTGAAACCAGAGGGCACCGTAGAGCAGCGAGCCTTCAACAATAGAAAATTGCATTGAGAATGATATAATGTTATATTTAATAACATTTTTATAGATCAATGTAGATCCAGCCCAGGCCAAAACACTCAAGGAGTGTTCAAGCCTGGGCAGGGTGTATGACCTAAGGAACATCTTGAGGGCCAGATAGAGAGTCCTGGGTGGAATTTGCGTCTTCAGAATCAGAGACCTCCCCCCCCCTAAAGAAATTAACACTTTACTCAAATTTTGGTTTGGATTTTGGTAGTATTTATGCCACAACGTTATTGATTACAGAAAGTGAGTGGTTGCATAAGCTCTGATTTGACTAGCTCCCTACACCCTTGCAGGTGGAGCTGACCCAGGGTACCAGGATAGGTCAGCCAAGGGTGAACACCTGGATAGGTGGAAATAACATATTGCTCATAATAACCCATTCAGTTAATACATCATGTTTTATGGCCGGTATATAGGTGAGTTGATATTTATATTTTCGGAGGCTATTCCTGAACCGTTCAACCGTTGGATCAATAGTGTGTGTCCACTTTGAACTTGACCTTTGAAGGTACATCGAGTCCACATTGCTTACCATTCCTTGATCTAGAAATTTTTGTGGATTAATTGAGAATTAAAGTGGGACCCTACAAGAAAAGCACAGATAGAAACTCCTTGTTATAGTACAGATTTAACCATCCAAAACATCTCCGTGATAACCTTCCCTTAGGTCAGTTTCTAAGATTAAAACGCAATTCATCAGACCCACAAGACTTTAAAGCCCATTTAAAAATACTTTCTGCATCCTTATTACCATGAGGTTATGCAAACTCAGTCATAACAACTGCCATCCAAAAAACACACGTCAGAGAAAGGTCGACCCTTCTTACATCTGTTTCACATGTTAAATACGAGATCTTCGTGTATTTACTCTTCACTAGAATATAAACATATATCTTTCGAAATTGAGAAAATCATTAGGCGTCATTGGAATATTCTTAAGGATATCCCGGGGTGTGAGAACTTCCCCCTCTTTGCCAAATCACGCACAATGTCATTTAAATATATTTTGGTGCATACGGATTTAAAATCCACACTCATACAACATACGTTATCCAGTCCTCCACGTGGTTTTTTTTAGATGTGGGCATTGTACCTCCTTTAAATATGCTCTACAGGTAAAAGAGTTTACCAATAAAGAAGCTTTTAAGTTCGTTTTACAGGCATTTGCCACATGTGCTACTCCACGTGTAATTTACATGATTAGATGTCCCTGTGGTTTGTTGTATGTAGCTCATACTCTCAGACCTATAAATGTAAGAATATCAGACCACAGTTCCAGGATTAGGAACAATGTAATAGATGCTCCTCTAGTACAACATTTTATTGAAGCATCTCATTCTGATGAGGACCTGACCTTTTTTGTAATTTAATTTGGGTCCTGTAGAACGAGCTAAAAATATCCTCATGCAGAAAGAAACTAGGTTTATTTTTTTACTGAATACGTTACACCCCTCAGGGCTGGATACTGAAATTGATTACAGTTGCTTTTTATGAGTAGGCACCAGTATTGATAAGTAGAATACCTAAGTGTGGACTAAATTTGTTTACTTCTGTGGGGTGGTGGGGTCTCTTGAAGAAGAAGAAGAAGAAGAAGAAGAAGAAGAAGAAGAAGAAGAAGAAGAAGAAGAAGAAGAAGAAGTTAATGATTCATGTATCTGTGGACAGCTATTACTTTGGATCTGAAAATTGATTACGGTTGTCCACGAGTCTGTATTAATTTTACATACATAACACCTAAGCATGGGTTAATTTGGGTTTTTACTTTCTGCTGGGCTACAAGGGTAACTTTACAAAAGAAATTTTTTATCTGTGGATTGTCAATACCTGTAATGAAATCAGTACTGTTTTTGTCCATATAACCTCACATTGTAACAATTAATGTTTATCGCAGCTACTACTACGACACAGAACTACTATCTTGTTACATCACTTTTGGTATGTACAGTTGTTTATGGTATTTATATTGCATTTATTTGTATCACCCAAAACCTGTACTACTGATGAAGCCCAGGACAGTGAAACAAGGTTTATATTCCAGAAATCATTGTCTTCAGAATAGGATTCTGTGGAAATGGAACTTACTTGTTATTGCTGGGACTATATGAACTGAAGCAGGTGGAATAGACACGTACCAATGCCTAGACCTGATCCATGAACTGATTACAGTATGAACTGATCCACTGGGTCTTCTGCTTGTTTCATTGTACTTTATGACTTATTTCTGTTGAAAATTTTATGATACAGTGAATTACTATACTGTGTAATTGAACTGAAGGAGATGAATCTGTGGAGATTATAGGTGGCTGTTCTCTATAGCCCGGTGACCCCCCTTCCCTGGAGAAATCGCTATCTCTTCTCCCAGCTCCAACTAGCTTCTCTCTCTCTCCCTACTTCTCCCGAGTAGTGTCTCCATCCCTGACATCCATGATACATTTTTGCCAACTTAACTGGTGTTAAATACCACCTATACATCATTTTCACGACATTTTCTCTCAAACTATTACATGCTGAAAATTTTATACCTGTTTTCCATAATTTTTCCCAATCCTCTAACATGATGTTGTGCCCTACATCCTTTGCCCAATCAATCATTACAGTTTTTACCATTTCATCTTTTGTATGCCACTCAAGCAATAAATTATACATTCTGGATAGATTTTTAATCTTTGGTTCTATCAATTCCGTTTCCAACTTGGATTTCTCTGACTGAAAGCCATACTTCTTATCCAACTTATACAATTCATTAATCTGATAATATTGCAGCCAGTCAGATACTTTCCCTTTCAACTGATCATATGATTTCAATTTATAATTTTCTCCTTCTTGAACCAAAATATCAATATATCTTGGCTAATTGCCTTCCATATTTATTCTTTTGTGAACTTTAGCTTCCAAAGGTGATATCCACCTGGGTGTTTTCCTTTCTAACAAATCTTTATTTCTTATCCAAACCTGGAACAGAACAAGCTGGAACGTGTCCAGAGGAGGGCAACCAAAATGGTCAAAGGCCTGGAAACGATGCCTTATGAGGAACGGCTTAGGGAGCTGGGTATGTTTAGCCTGGAGAAGAGAAGGTTAAGGGGTGATATGATAGCCATGTTCAAATATATAAAAGGATGTCATATAGAGGAGGGAGAAAGGTTGTTTTCTGCTGCTCCAGAGAAGCGGACACGGGGCAATGGATTCAAACTACAAGAAAGAAGATTCCACCTAAACATTAGGAAGAACTTCCTGACAGTAAGAGCTGTTCGACAGTGGAATTTGCTGCCAAGGAGTGTGGTGGAGTCTCCTTCTTTGGAGGTCTTTAAGCAGAGGCTTGACAGCCATCTGTCAGGAATGCTTTGATGGTGTTTCCTGCTTGGCAGGGGGTTGGACTGGATGGCCCTTGTGGTCTCTTCCAACTCTATGATTCTATGATTCTATGATTTCTAATAATATGGGATTTATATCCTTTATGGGCCTTGATCTTATCATACCACAAATATGCATGCCATCCAAATAGATTATCGTGTCCTTCCAAGTCTAAAACACCTGTATCTTCTAATGTAAACCATTCTTTTCACCAACAAAAGGCTGCTGCTTCATAGTAAATCTTTAGATCTGGCAGGGAGAATCCCCCTCTATCCTTAGAATCTGTTAAAATCTTATATTTAATTCTGGGTTTATCCCCCTGCCAGATAAATTTTGATAGATCCTTTTGCCTCACATTGTAACAATTGGTGTTTATCGCAGCTACCACTGCGACACAGAACTACTATTTTGTTACATCACTTTTGGTATGTACAGTTGTTTATGGTATTTATAGTGCATTTATTTGTATCACCCAAAACCTGTACTACTGATGAAGCCCAGGACAGCAAAACAAGGTATATATTCCAGGAATCATTGTCCTCAGAATAGGATTCTGTGGAAATAGAACTACTTGTTATTGCTGGGACTTTATGAACTGAAGCAGGTGGAATAGACACGTACCAGTGTCTAGACCTGATCCATGAACTGATTACAGTATGAACTGATCCACTGGGTCTTCTGCTTGTTTCATTGTACTTTATGACTTAATTATGTTGAAATTTTTATGATACAGTGAATTAGTATACTGTGTTTTGCAAGAGTGCAGCCCGTTATGACTCCCGTATTTATTCAGAAAATCCAAGCCACAAATTTGAAGCAGCAACTGTGTCAGGGTACTTGCGAATCCTCGGCCTTAAGGTGGGCGTAATGGGAGTAGAAGCTAGCATCAATAAGACCTAATTCAACATTGTGGGCTGCTTGAGGAGAGGCTGCCTTCTGTTCCTGCTGGGAACCTCTCCTCACGCCTTGAAAGGGCTGCTTAATTCCGCAAGATGTGGCAGGATGACTCCCGGAACATTTATAGCAAACATGAGAATACCTACATCCCTGACTGCAAACGAGGAATCCCAGACTGGAAGGCACGCTGCATCATGACATCCTACTCCTAGGATGACCCAATATCAGCCATAATTGCACCCAAGCGATCCAGCATATGCTGCTGAATCGCCGGGGGAGGTGCTGAACGCAGTGTCTGAGATGGGCCTCTGATCACCCTTTTAGAAGGGAGAGCAGGACTGGGATTCCTCTTGATAGGCATCCCAAACCCTTCTTTTTAAAACAAGGGGAATTACAGAAATACAAGCGGAATTGAAAAGGCACCCCACAAAATGGCATCCCACCAAAAAAATGGCACTCCCACCAAAATTAGCTGGCTGAAGACCTCCCCTACTCGAAAGAAGGTACAAAATGGCGATTGTGTTAAATTGGGGGCGGGGTCTGATTCAGGGAAATTCACATCTGATTCGGGGAAATTCCCAACCAGCCCCTTAAGCAGAACAGAACAAAAAGCAAAACGCTTGGGGAGGGAACTCCCTGTGATGCCCAAATGTGATTGACTGTCCCATAAAAATTTCAAGCCCCAAAGCTGCAGCTGCAGCCAGGAGAAAGAAAAGCTGCTGCGCCAAAGCCCACAGCAATTAAAGAGATAGGGACAAGCTCAACAGACCGGGAGCACTCGAGGGGTCAAAGCCCCGTGAGGCAAAAGCCTCTCGGGAGGGGTGAGGGTGAGGGAAAGGCAAGGCAGAGAAGGGAATTAAGCAAGGAGGGAAGAATAACTACTGGGAAAATCAAGGAGAAAGGTGGAAAGGGGGGGGGGAGGAAAGAGATAACCAGGACGATCCGTCGAAGGTAAATCACTCTCTCTCTCAGTTGCACAGAAGACACGCTGTTGCTGTTCTGAATGCACACACCTAAAGAGGATGCTCTGGGTCATGTGCATGGGTATATATATGTCCCTTGATAGGTTTGGACTGCACCCCATTGGTCAGATTGAACCCAACATCAAGAGACCTACCAATTGGGTGTTGTGGCTCACCCATCTTACCCACCCACAACACAGGAAGTCAATCTCCAGGTCTCACCACAACACGTGGTTATTATTTTTTATAATAATATTTATTAATTTTTTTCACATAACAAAAAAAGCAAACAACAAACAAAAACAACAAACATTAACAAAATTAACATTAACACATATAAAAACCATTCTGAAAATGCTTTTTAAAAAGCATTTTAAAAAATACATTGAATTTTCCATAAGGTTCAACATTACCCTCTAGTGTCACATTGTGTATTACACCTAAAACACACTTAAAACATTTTATTTGCAGCTGTACAGCTGAGTCCCTGGAGGGCCAGGCCTGAGCTTGACACGCAGTGGGAATTATTTAAGCAGAGTTTTCACTGAAATAAATAAAAACTTTATTAAGCTTAAAATAAACTTCTTCTTAAAAATAGATCACATATATAGAATACAGGCTCTTCTCTATACTGGCACACACTCTGAGAGAAACTAGTCACCACAGTCATGGTAAGTAACTCACACACATCACTGACGGACAGCTACAGACTAGAATGGCTGTTACATCTTAGAACGACAGTTATAACAGTTAGGCATCAAACAGCTGTTCCTGCTCTCATGCGTCTTTGTCACATGACAGAGCTTCCCTACCGCTGCTTAAGGATGTAAGAACAAGCAATTTCTATTCTGACCTGTCAAGGTCATCTTGTTCCCACCTGTTGTAGTTTAGTTTTTGCCAAATATGAAATTATTTGTCTTATTTGTCTGCTATTTAATTTATTTATGTAATCTACAAATATGATTTATTTTACATCATTAACGGTGTAATTATTTCCTCACAATACTTGTGAGCGAAAAGGCCATTCATTTCAAAAACAATTTAAATGGGGTCCTGTCTTAGTGGGGAAAAGATGACTTACAGTCTGTCCACCCATCAGTAAGCCCCACTGAGTTAATGGGCTTACCAGTGCTGTTTTTACTAGAAAAAGAGGTGCTGGAACTCAACATGAACAGCTCCCTTCTTCTTTTATAATGGCAATAGCACCTACCTGAGAGGTGGTTGAACTGAGTTCTGGAGAGTTCCAGCTGAAAAAAGAACCCTGGGCCTTACTCCCAGGTAAGTGTGCACAGGATTGCAGGCTCTATAGAGTTTCTATAGCCCTTATACAAAACCTCAGTCATACATAACTAAGGGTAGACTGAAATTCCTTCCCCTTAAAAACCGCTGCATCCTTCCCTTGCAAAAATGGGGCATAGTTTTCTGCTGCTTTTAGAAGACATCTGAAGGCAGCTTGTTTAGGGAAGTTTTTAATGTTTGATGTTTTAGTATGTGATGTGAACCACCCAGAGTGGCTAGGGAAATCCAGTCTGGTGGGTGAGGTATAAATAATAATAATAATAATAATAATAGGCTCACCCATGCTTACCTGTGCTCCACATTTCTAGGCACAGGTCTGGACTTTCGAGGTGCACTTCTGACTGCTTGTTTTTGGACCTGACATCCCTGAAAACCCACTCATTACTGCTGAATTGGAGCAAATGACAATCCATGGAAAACCCAAATTGCCATTTGATGCAATTCAGTGGTAAAGATTGGGTTTTCCTGGGAAACTGGTGGGCAATTAAATAAAAAAATAAGCACTCACACATAGACTGAGAAAGCATGGCTGTTGGTCCCAAGTGCCTCTAACACAGCCCAGGTTGGGTGGGATGCTCCAATGACTACATATGTTACCAGTCTGTGGCACCCTGGGGAGGGGGGAATGCCAGCCCACCACAGGAGACAGCTTGAGAAGCAGTGGCTTGCTCTGTATTCACTGCTCGCTAGTTTTTGAAGCCACATTCACATGGTATTCGCCACGATCCATATTGATGCTGTAGTTTCTGCTGTTTTGTGTGTGAGTTTCTTAAACCAGCTTCAATTCGACTAGAAAACTGAATGCTGAGTAAGTGGAAATTGAGACAGCTGTTGCACTTGCATGGATGATAACTACACCGTTTCAAGTTAATTAATTGCAGTTCTTATTCTTACACCTTTGCCCCTGTTTCCATTTCAGTTGGTTATCCCTGTGTCTTCCCATTTATTTACAATGGTAAAACCTATTCCACTTGCACCAAGGATGGCCATGATAAGCTGTGGTGTGCCACATTTACCAACAGTATCACGGACAAAATGATTGAATGGAGAGCATGTCACACTAAAGGTGACCTGTATTTTCTTCTATTTCTGGTTTCCTATGTCACACATATGCATAGCCATTTTACTGAAATAAAGTAAACAGATCCTCCTCATGAACTTTAAAGCTAGATGTGGGTTTTCCATAGGCATCTGATTGGAAATTGTGGAAACAAAATGTTGGATTAGATGGGCCTTTGCTCTGATACAGCAGAAGTCTTTCTGTGCTCTTAAACAGGTTTGGGACTACCATCAGTAGCTTCCAATGATCAGATAAAAGTTGCTTCAAGCAACAAGATCTCTGAAGAAATGAAACACATCACCAGTATGTTAATTTGAAAATATGGTTCAAAACTATGTACCTAAGAGGCACTTTTGTACAAATATTTCCTAGTAATAATTGATAAAGATTGCATAGACCATAAAAGTCATCTTTTTCTAATATTACTGATATTAAAAGGTAAAGGGACCCATGACCATCAGGTGCAGTTGTGTCCGACTCTGGGGTTGTAGTGCTCATCTCGCTCTATAGGCCAAGGGAGCCGGCATTTGTCCGCAGACAGCTTCTGATCATGTGGCAAGCATGACAAAGCCGCTTCTGGTGAACCAGAGCTGTGCACGGAAATGCCGTATACCTTCCTGCTGGAGCAGTCCCTATTTATCTACTTGCACTTTGATGTGCTTTCAAACTGCTAGGTGGGCAGGAGCTGGGACCGAGCAACGGGAGCTCACCCCGTGGCAGGGATTCGAACCGCCGACCTTCTGATCAGCAAGCCCTAGACTCTGTGGTTTAACCTACAGCACCCTTATTACATTGGCATAAATGCAAGCTATCCTCAGGTCCTGTTTTATATCTAGTATAATTGAATTCATTCACTTAATCTTTCTTTATAGTTTCTTTAACATTATTGTTAAAGGTTCCTGACCAATTCTTTTGTCCTTGGTTTGTAGCTATTTTTCTAAGCCTTTGCAAAGCAGATCCCTGGCAAGGTTTATATATATATGACTTGTTCACCTTTTTTGTATTTTGTGATCTTCACTAGTATGTTTCAATGCAAATAATCTCACTCTGTTCGTGTCTAGAGAATGGAGGTAATGATGGTGGACGACCCTGTGTCTTCCCCTTTGTGTACAAGAATGAAACTTTCTATACCTGCACCAATCAAGATTCGTGGAAAGGGGACTTCTGGTGTGCGACAACAGAGAACTATGACAAGGACAGGAAATGGAGCTACTGTGCTGATACCGGTGAGCATGATGCATGGGCCTGGAATAACAGGAGTGGTTGGCTGGATGAGTCATTAGTCAAGGCACTTTGTAGGCCAAGGAGAATGAGATGGATGTTCAGTATTCCCCAATCTGGTGCCCTCCAGACATTTTAAACTGCAGCTTCCATCACAACTGACCAGTGGCCATATTTATTGGGGGCAGACTGATGTGAAACACCTGGAAAGCCCCACGTTGGGAGCACTTGCTTTGCATGCAAAACATCAAAATTTCATTCCCCAGAATCTCCAAGTAGGGCTGGAAAAGAGTCCTTGCCAATCAGAGTGGACAACACCAAGCTAGGTGGATCTAGTGTCTGACTCAGTTTGGACTCAGCTATATTGCTCATGTTGTTGTTGTTGTTGTTGTTCAGTCGTTCTGTCATGTCCGACTTTTCGTGACCCCATGGACCAGAGCACACCAGACACACCTATCTTTCACTGCCTCCTGCAGCTTGGCCAAACTCATGCTATTCACTTCGTGAACACTGTACAACCATCTCATCCTCTGTCATCCCCTTCTCCTTGTGCCCTCCATCTTTCCCAACATCAGGGTCTTTTCTAGGGAGTCTTCTCTTCTCATGAGGTGGCCAAAGTACTGGAGCCTCAACTTCAGGATCTGTCCTTCCAGTGAGCACTCAGGGCTGATTTCTTTAAGGATGGATAGGTTTGATCTTCTTGCAGTCCATGGGACTCTCAAGAGTCTCCTCCAGCACCATAATTCAAAAGCATCAATTCTTCGGCGATCAGTCTTCTTTATGGTCCAGCTCTCACTTCCATACATTACTACTGGGAAAACCATAGCTTTAACTATACGGACCTTTGTTGGCAAGGTGATGTCTCTGCTTTTTAAGATGCTGTCTAGGTTTGTCATTGCTTTCCTCCCAAGAAGCAGGCGTCTTTTAATTTCGTGACTGCTGTCACCATCTGCAGTGATCATGGAGCCCAAGAAAGTAAAATCTCTCACTGCCTCCATTTCTTCCCCTTCTATTTGCCAGGAGGTGATGGGACCAGTGGCCATGATCTTAGTTTTTTTGATGTTGAGCTTCAGACCATATTTTGTGCTCTCCTCTTTCACCCTCATTAAAAGGTTCTTTAATTCCTCCTCACTTTCTGCCATCAAGGTTGTGTCATCAGCATATCTGAGACGGATTAGCTGCAGTACACTACAAAAAATTAGAGGATTCCATAACAGCACCACTAAAAATAATAATGAATAAGAGCATGAAGGAAGGGAAAATACCAAATTCTTGGCAGGAAGTGAACATTGTGTTTTATTACACAAACAAGGAACAGATGGAGAATCTGTAAATAATTATAGGCCCATTTCTCTATTAAATAATGACTATAAATTGTTTGTGGGCATCCTGGCTAATAGGTTGAAAATGGTTTTAAAGGATGTGGTACATGAGGACCAAGCTGGTTTTTTACCAAATAGACATATAAAATCAAATATGAGGATTGTGATAGATCTAATAGAATACTTAGAACTGAGACCAAGTAAGAGAGCGGGCTTTATAATGATTGATGCTGAGAAAGCATTCGATAATCTGTCAAGATGCTTCCTAATGAAAGTAATGGAAATGTCATCATTGGGAGAAGATTTTTGTCGGGTAATAAAATCTATTTATGAGAAGCAATCTGCCAATTTGATAATAAATGGTGACAAAACGGAAAGTTTCTTGGTAGAGAGGGGCACCAGGCAAGGGTGCCCCCTCTCATCACTGCTTTTTATTTTGCCATTGGAAATATTATTAATAAATATAAGAGAGGAAGATGAAGTAACAGGAATAACACTAGGTAAAGAGAAATATAAAGTTAGGGCCTTTGCAGACGATATTCTAGTTACAACGGAAAATCCGGAGATAAGTATTGCCAAAGTAGTCGAACTAGTAAAGGATTTTGGGGGTGTATGTGGATTTAAATTAAATATGGAAAAAATGAAACTCCTGACAAAAAATATGCAAGTAAATGAACAAAAGGCGTTAGAAAAACAAATAGGATTACAAATTGTCAAAAAAAGCCAAATATTTAGGAATAGACATAACCATGAAAAATATAAATTTGTTTAAAAATAATTATGAGAAAACATGGAAAGAGGTAAAGAAGGAGTTTGAAAGATGGAATAGATTAAATCTATCTTTATGGGGGAGAGTATCGATTGTAAAAATGAATGTTCTGCCAAAAATGCTCTACTTATTTCAAACTATACCAATTATCATTAAAGAAAATTGTTTTGATGAATGGAGAAGAGATATTATAAAATTTGTCTGGCAGGGGAAGAAACCCCGGATAAAATATAAGCTGTTGACAGAAAGAAAAGAAAGAGGAGGAATGGCACTTCCAAATCTGCAATTATATTATGAAGCAGAATGCCTAATATGGGTGTGTGAATGGATTAGATTGGAAAGAAATAGGATTTTGGATTTAGAAGGATTCAATTGTAGCTTTGGCTTGCATGCATATCTTAATTATGAGAAAGCAAAAATAAACAAGGAATTTACCAATCACATCTTAAGGGGAGCATTATATAAAGTATGGAAAAATATGGAAGATATGCAGAAATGCAAACACCATGGTGGATCTCACCAATAGAAGCCATTGCCAGGAAAAGATTAAATATAATAAAAATTTGGCCGACATATAGACAATTAATAGAAAATCATGAAGGCAAATATAAAATAAAACCATTTGAGGAATTAAGCAGATATGGAATTGATAAATGGCAGTATATACAGCTTTACAGTATGTTTAATGCAGATATAAAGAAAGGTTTCTCAAAAGAAATTTCCAAATTTGAAAGAGTGGTGATACAAAATAATAAAAAAGTATTATCTGGAGCATATAATCTGTTATTAGAGTGGGATCTGATGGGGGAGGAAGTAAAAGAGACAATGTTAAGGTGGTCCAAGGATCTTGGGCATACAATATATCTGGAGCAATGGGATAAATTTTGGGAAAGGATATTAAATTCACGGCATCATATAACATTAAGGAGAATTTTTTTAAGATGCATTATAGGTGGTACTTAACTCCTGTGAAACTTGCGAGCATGTACAAATTGAAATCCAACATTTGTTGGAGATGCAAGAAAGAAGTGGGGACGCTATTGCATATGTGGTGGCTATGCGAGGATATAAAAAATTTTTTGGTTAATGGTACATACAGAAATGACAAAAATGATGAAAAAATCAATAGTAAAGAAACCGGAGGCATATTTGCTAGGTTTATTAGATGAGCAAATACCTAGTGGAAAGAAAAGTGTATTTTTGTATGCTAGCACGGCCGCCAGAATGGTGATAGCAGCTAAATGGAAAACACAAAAGGTCCCAACAAAGGATGAGTGGATAGGCAAGTTAAACGAGTATTTGTTAATGGCAAAACTGACAGCAGCAATAAGAAACCAAACAAATCAAAATTTGAAGGAACAATGGAAATGTTATGAGGAGTATATGGAGAAACATTGCTCAAAGAAAGAAGTGCTAATATGCTTGGAGTAAGAGGTATGAAGGAATTTCTAAATAATAATTAATATAAAGAATTAAAGATGATTATAGAAATATATAGAAATTAAGATTGTACAAATAGTGAACAAATAGCTTATAATGGAAGTCGAAAGAGTGACGGAGGGAAGTCAGAGGGGTGTTTGGTGGTGGGTGTGAGGATGGAAAAATGGGAAATGTATGATAAAAATGATATTGTATGTTAATGTGAGAATGTATTGGTTGTATTGTGTTTTAATCAATAAAGTTTTTGCATCTAAAAAAAGAGTAGAAAAGAGGTTAAAAGAGAAAAGATAGAAAACTAAGATTCAGAAAATAATAATAATAATAATAATAATAATAATAATAATAATAATAATATCTTAGTTTTTTTGATGTTGAGCTTCAGACCATATTTTGCGCTCTCCTCTTTCACCCTCATTAAAAGGTTCTTTAATTCCTCCTCACTTTCTGCCATCAAGGTTGTGTCATCAGCATATCTGAGGTTGTTGATATTTCTTCTGGCAATCTTAATTCCGGCTTGGGATTCATCCAGTCCAGCCTTTTGCATGATGAATTCTGCATATAAGTTAAATAAGCAGGGAGACAATATACAGCCTTGTCATACTCCTTTCCCAATTTTGAACCAATCAGTTGTTCCATATCCAGTTCTAACTGTAGCTTCTTGTCCCACATAGAGATTTCTCAGGAGACAAATGAGGTGATCCGGCACTCCCATTTCTTTAAGAACTTGCCATAGTTTGCTGTGGTCAACACAGTCAAATGCTTTTGCGTAGTCAATGAAGCAGAAGTAGATGTTTTTCTGGAACTCTCTAGCTTTCTCCATAATCCAGCACATGTTTGCAATTTGGTCTCTGGTTCCTCTGCCCCTTCGAAATCCAGCTTGCACTTCTGGGAGTTCTCGGTCCACATACTGCTTAAGCCTGCCTTGTAGAATTTTAAGCATAACCTTGCTAGCGTTTTGCTTGCCTTCTCTCCCCCGCTATTTGTAAGGCCTCATTGGACAGCCACTTTGCTTTCTTGCATTTCCTTTTCATTGGGATGGTTTTCGTTGCTGCCTCCTGTATAATGTTACGAGCCTCCATCCATAGTTCTTCAGGCACTCTATCCACCAAATCTAAATCCTTAAACCTGTTCCTCACTTCCACTGTGTATTCATAAGGGATTTGATTTAGATTGTATCTTACTGGCCCAGTGGTTTTTCCTACTTTCTTCAGTTTAAGCTGGAATTTTGCTATAAGAAGCTGATGGTCTGAGCCACAGTCAGCTCCAGGTCTTGTTTTTGCTGACTGTATAGAGCTTCTCCATCTTTGGCTGCAGAGAATATAATCAATCTGATTTCGATGCTGCCCATCTGGTGATGTCCATGTGTAGAGTCGTCTCTTGTGTTGTTGGAAAAGAGTGTTTGTGATGACCAGCTTGTTCTCTTGACAGAACTCTATTAGCCTTTGCCCTGCTTCATTTTGATCTCCAAGGCCAAACTTGCCAGTTGTTCCTTTTATCTCTTGACTCCCTACTTTAGCATTCCAATCCCCTATAATGAGAAGAACATCCTTCTTTGGTGTCATTTCTATAAGGTGTTGTAAGTCTTCATAGAATTGGTCAATTTCAGTTTCTTCAGCACTGGTAGTTGGTGCGTAAACTTGGATTACTGTGATGTTAAATGGTCTGCCTTGGATTCATATCGAGATCATTCTATCATTTTTGAGATTTCATCCCAGTACAGTTTTCGCCACTCTTTTGTTGACTATGAGGGCTACTCCATTTCTTTTACAGGATTCTTGCCCACAGTAGTAGATATGATAGTCATCTGAACTGAATTCGCCCATTCCTGTCCATTTTAGTTCACTGATGCCCAGGATGTCAATGTTTATTCTTGCCATCTCATTTTTTACCACATCCAGCTTACCAAGGTTCATGGTTCTTACATTTCCAGGTTCCTATGCAATATTTTTCTTTACAGCATTGGACTTTCCTTTCACTTGTGCATATCCACAACTGAGCGACCTTTCGGCTTTGGGCCAGCTGCTTCATCAGCTCTGAATCTACTTGTACTTGTCCTCAGTAGCATGTTGGACGCCTTCCAACCTGAGGGGCTCATCTTCCAGCGTCATAACTTTTATATGCCTGTTGTCTTTGTCCATGGAGTTTTCTTGGCAGGGATACTGGAGTGGCTTGCCGGTTCCTCCTCCAGGTGGATCACATTTAGTCTAAACTCTCCACTATGACCTGTCCATCTTGGGTGGCCCTGCATGGCAAAGCTCATTGCTTCCCTGAGTTATTCAAGCCCCTTCACCACAACAAGGCAGTGATCCATGAAGGAGATTGCTCATGTTACAACACTATAACTGCATTATAAACATGTGACACCAGTTGGCTCTGTAGAGCACAAAACTTTGCAATTTCACATAGTTTTTTCTTTTTTGTTATAACAATTTAATTTATGACTTGTTTATTGCGTTTTCCCCTTGTGTGTTGATCCAGCCTAGGTCAGCTTTCTATCTTCTTATGAAAAGTTTGCTTAGTCTTAGCATTCCTGAGCACAGTTCCAGGTTCAAGCAAGCACATCTGAGATGACAGATTTGGTTAGGACCATAGAGAACTGAGTAAATAGTCTTCAGAACAGTGAAAAAAGGATTAGTTAGATGAACCACTGGTCACACATTATATAATAGCTTTGTGAGCTTATATGAGAATAAGTGGTGTGGTAGAAGTTATAGAAAAAGAAATGATATAGGACTCAGCTACAGTAGTCAAAAAACAGTGTAATAATAATAATAATAATAATAATAATAATAATAATAATAATTGGCTCACTCATACTTACCTTTGCTCCACATTTCTAGGCACAGGTCGGGCTTTCCAGGTCAACATCTGACTGCTTGTTTTTGGACCTGGCATCCTTGAAAACCCACTCTTTACCGCTGAATTGAAACAAATGGCAATCCATGGGAAACCCAAATTGCCATTCGATCTGATTCAGTGGTAAAGATTGGGTTTTCCTGGGAAACTGGAGGGCAAAATAAATAAAAAAATAAGCACTCAGACATGGACTTAGAAAGCATGGCTGCTGGTCCTGAGCGCCCCTACGACAGCCCAGGTTGGGTGGGATGCTCCAGTGACTACATATGGTACCAGTCTGTGGCACACTGTGGAGGGGGGAATGCCAGCTCACCACAGGAGACAGCTTGAGAAGCAGTGGCTTGCTCTGTATCCACTGCTCGCTCGCTGCTAGTTTTTAAGCCAAATTCACATGGTATTAGCCACGATCCACATTGATGCTGTAGTTTCTGCTGTTTGGTGTGTGATTTTCTTAAAACAGCTTCAATTCGACTAGAAAACTGAATGCTGAGTAAGTGGAAATTGAGACAGCTGTTGCACTTGCATGGATGATAACTACACCATTTCCAGTTAATGAATTGTAGTCTTAATTCTTACAATTTTGTCCCCTGTTTCCATTTCAGTTAGTGTTGCCTGTGTCTTCCCATTTCTTTACAAGGATAAATCCTATTCTACTTGCATTAAGGAAGACCGTGATGAGCTGTGGTGTGCCATAGAAGTTGACTATGACACGAAAGACATGATCCGATGGAAACCATGTATCACTAAAGGTGACCTGTATTTTCTTCTATTTCTGGTTTCCTATGTCACACATATGCATAGCCATTTTACTGAAATATAGTAAACAGATCCTCTTAGATGTCGGTTTTCCATAGGCATCTGATTGGATATTGTGGAAACAAAATGTTGTATTAGATGGGCCTTTGGTCTGATGCAGCAGAACTCTTTCTGTCCTCTTAAACACGTTTGGGACTACCATCTGTAGCTTGTATAGATCTTCCTTATGCCCAAACGATTACAAATCTCCTTTCAAGGATCAGATAAAAGTTGCTTCAAGCAACAAGATCTCTGAAGAAATGGAACCCATCACCAGTATGTTAATTTGAAAATATGGTTCAATCTATGTACCTAAGAGGCACTTTTGTACAAATATTTCCTAGTAATAATTGATAAAGATTGCATAGACCATAAAAGTCACATGTCATCTGTTAGGTCTGCGTTGCGGTTGCTCATGAGTAACCAAACATGAATCCACACTGTCTTTAACAGTTTATTAGTGCACAGAAACAGAAAACATGACCTTCTCAGTTGTTAGCAGAATCCGGGAGTGCCGGTTTCCGGCTGTGACCTGTTACGGAAAACCCCAGGTGTGCTTGCCCACCTGGCCCTATGAGAGAATGGTTTCCCTATCAGACCCCAAAGTAAGAACTTAGGCATCCTGAAATGCCTCCTCCCCTGTCTCCTTTTAACCCCTCTGTGTAATTGGGGCAACGGAAGTGGCGTGCTCCCCTCTGAGTGAATCTCATGGGGCACACTAGGGCTTTGAGTAGCCTCTTCAAGCCTTTGCCTGGCCAGGCTGCCTGTAGCTTTCCCCTCCCTGCTGGAGGAGGAGTCGCTTTATCCGCTGGAATAGCTTTCGCTTCTCAAGAGGGGTGGACGCTCTCCATAAGTCGCAGAGCCCTCCCTCCATGCTGAGGGCAGTTCCCTGACATCATCTTTTCTAATATTACTAATGTTACATTGGCATAAATGCCAGCTATCCTCATTTCTTGTTTTATATCTAGTATTACTGAATTCATTCACTTAATCTTTCTTTATAGTTTCTTTAACATTATTGTCAATTGAGCAATTGTCACTTGCTCTCATAGGCTCCTGGCCAATTCTTTTGTCCTTGGTTTGTAGATATTTTTCTAAGTCTTTGCAAAGCAGATCCCTGGCAAGGTTTATATATATGTGACTTGTTCAACTTTTTTTTTTAATTTTGTGATCATCACTAGTATGTTTCAATGCATATAATCTCACTCTGTTTGGGTCTAGAGTATGGAGGTAATGATGGTGGACGACCCTGTGTCTTCCCCTTTGTGTACAAGGGGAAAAAAGTGTATACCTGCACCAATAACCTTTTGTCGGATGGGAAATTCTGGTGTGCAACAACATGGAACTATGACAAGGACAGGAAATGGAGCTACTGTGCTGATACCAGTAAGCATGATGCAGGGCCTGGAATAACAGGAGTGGTTGGCTGGATGAATCATTAGTCAAGGCACTTTGTAGACCAAGGAGAGTGAGATGGAAGTTCAGTATTCCCCAATCTGGTGCCCTCCAGACATTTTAAACTGCAGTTCCCATCATCACTGACCATACTTGTTGGGGTCAGACTGATGTGAAAAACCTGGAAGGCTCCAAGTTGGGAGCACTTGCTTTGCATGCAAAAGATCAACATTTCATTCCCCAGAATCTCCAGGTATGGTTGGAAGAGAGTCCTTGCCAGTCAGAGTGGACAACACCAAGCTAGGTGGATCTAGCGTATGACTCAGTTTGGACTCAGCTAAATTACCCGTACTCATGTTACAATACTATAACTGCATTATAAACATGTGACACCAGTTGGCTATGTAGAGCACAAAACTTTGTGCAATTTCACATAGTTTTTTCTCTTTTGTTATAACTATTTAATTTATGACTTGTTTATTGCGTTTTCCCCCTGTGGATTGATCCAGCCTAAGTCAGCTTTCTATCTAATTATGAAGAGTTTCTTTGTCTTAGCATTCCTGAGCACAGTTCCAGATTCAGGCCAACACATCTGAGATATAATAATAATAATAATAATAATAATAATAATAATAATAATAATAATTTATTTGTACCCCACTCATCTGGCTGAGTTTTCCCAGCCACTCTGGGTGGCTCTCAATCGAGTGTTAAAAACAATACAACATTAAATATTCAAAACTTCCCTAAACAGGGCTGCATTCAGATGTCTTTTAAAATTAGGATAGCTGTTTATTTCCTTGACATCTGATGGGAGGGCGTTGCATAGGGCGGGCGCCATAACCGAGACGGCCCTCTTTCTCATTCCCTGTAACCTCACTCCTCACAATGAGGAAACTGCCTGAAGGCCCTCGGCACTGGATATCAGTGTTTTGGCTGAATGATGGGGGTGGAGACACTCCTTCAGGTATACAGGACCAAGGCCAATTAGGGCTTTAAATGTCAGCACCAACACTTTGAATTGTGCTCGAAAACGTACTGGGAGCCAATGCAGATCTCGTAGGACTGGTGTTATATGGTCCCGGTGGCCACTCCCAGTCCCCAGTCTAGCTGCCACATTCTGGATTAATTGCAGTTTCTGGGTCACCTTCAAAGGTAGCCCCACACAGAGTGTATTGCTGCAGTGAATGTGGGAGATAACTAGAGCATTCAGCATTCTGGTGAGACAGTCTGCGGGTAGGTAGGGTCTCAGCCTACGTACCAGATGGAGCTGGTAGACAGCTGCCCTGGACACAGAATTAACCTGTGCCTCTATGGACAGTGGTGAGTCCAAAATGACTCCCAGGCTGCGTACCTGGTTCTTCAGGGGCACAGTTACCCCATTCAGAACCAGGGATTCCCTGACATCCGCCCGCCCCCTGTCCCTCCAAAACAGTACCTCTGTCTTGTCAGGATTCAATCTCCGTTAGCCGCTGTCCCTCCTCCACCTGCCTCCTTGCACTCACACAGAACATTCAACGCCTTCACTGGTTCTGATTTTAAAAAGATGTAGAGCTGGGTGTCATCTGCATACTGATGAACACCCAGCCCAATGCCCCTGATGATCTCTCCCAGTGGCTTCATATAGATATTAAAAAGCATGGGGGAGAGGACAGAACCCTGAGGCACCCCACAAGTGTGAGCCTAGGGGTCCAACAACACTTTCTGGACATGGCCCAGGAGAAAGGAGATAACCACTGTATAACAGTGCCCTCATCTCCCAGCCTCTCTAGCCGGTCCAGAATGATGTTTTGGTCAATGGTGACAAAGGCTGCTGTGAGATCCAGTAGAACTAGGAAGCAGCTCTCATCTTTGTTCCTAGCCCGCTGGAGATCATTGACCAGTGCAACCAAAGCAGTTTCAGACCTGTGGTGAGGCCTGAATCCCAATTGGAAGGGATCCAAATGGTCCGCATCCTCCAGGCATGCTTGGAATTGTTCAGCAACTACCCGCTCAATCATCTTGCCCCAAAATGGTAGATTTGAGACTGTGCAATAGTTGGCCATATTGGCCGCGTCTAACTATCTTTTTTTAAGAAGCGGTTTAATGACCACCTCTTTCAGTGGGTCTAGGAAGCATTCATCACCCCACAGAGCCCATTGCTCAGCGCTTCCCGGCTCACTTTTATTAGCCAGGATGGGCAAGGATCAAGGAGACAGGTGGTCGGTTTCACTTGTCCAAGCAGCCTGTCCACATCCTCGGAGGTACCAGATTGGAATCGATCCCATATAACATGACTAGATAGGACTCTAGCACTCTCTCGCCCCTGCCCTGTTCCCATGGTGGAGTCTACCTCCTTCTGAATCTGAGCGACTTTATCTGCAAAAACAAACTTGGCAAAAAGCATTACAGGAGATCTTGGGGTCACTAATAGGCCATGGTGACGAAGGAGGTTCTGATAGATTGCGAACCACCTAAAGAGTCTCCTCATGCTGTTTTCTGCAGATGCAATAAAAGCGGAGAAGAAGGTCCTTTTCGCTGTCGCCATTGCCACTTGGCAGGCTTGACATTGAGGTTTAGCCCGTGTCGGGTCCAATTCAGAATCAGTTTTCCACCACTGGCATTCTAGCCGATTCTTTCATTGCCCTCAGCTATGGGGTTGTCCGGGCTCCATGCAATCGGAGAGGGCGCTTCAGAGCCAGACATTCAATAGCCCTCGTTAACTCCGCATTCCAGCGTGCCACCAGGGAATCAGCTGAAAGACCATCAACATGGGATAAAACATCCCCTACCATTCTATGGAAGCCATTTGGATCCATTAAGCAGTGGCGGACCATCTGAATCGGTCCCACCTCCCTGCAGAAGGGAAGGGTCATGGAGAAGTCCAGTTGACCAGGAAGTGATCTGACCATGGCACTTCTTTTGTTTCACTTTTACTTAGTGTCAGAGCACCAACATCTGTAGAGGTAAACACCAGGTCTAAGGCATGTCCGTGGCTATGAGTTGGACCAAACTTATTCAGGGACAGCCCCATGGAGGCCATGCTTTTCATGAAGTCCCGAGCGCCCCCTTGTAAGAGGTGTGCCGCTCCGTTCGCCCCTGCCCTGAGAGATTGGTTAGGAATAGAGTTGGTGACCAGTAGGATCAGCAGCACATTTTACAGTACCAAAGGGGCATGTGGAAAGATGGCTGTGAATCTTACCTTGCTGTTCAGACCCCCCCTTCTTTTCCAACTGTACTCACTCACAGTACTGAAGTTTGTTTGGGAGAAAAGGGATGTTGAGGGTGGTTTGCTGAAGAAGTCACTGTGCAGAAGAAGGGTTCAGCAAGCCCTGCCAGCCTGCCCATTTGATACTTCACATGGCACCCCAATTCCTTTGCTTTATTGCGGACTTGTCATCATGGCATATAATTTATGTCAGGTAAGCAAGTGGGGGGGGAGGAACAACCCCCCAGGGAAACCGCAGGAATGTTTCCAACACTCTCCCCCCAATGTCTTCATGACCCATGCCTTCTAGACACCAGGCACATATTCAGGTATCTGGCAGAGTAAAACACAGGAGGACTGAGGCAGAGGTGTGTGCAACAAACTATCTTTATTACTACTGGTAAGAATAAGGCAGAGAGGAATAGAAACCAACAATTTAGGCTTTGTGGTGACATGATTGTTTGTGGGCTATGGCTTTTGCTAATAGTGCCAAAACTCTCTTCATTGTTCAAGATTTTATGTATAAATGCATCCAGAAGTGCAGTGGGTCATATACCACTAACATGTACTCTGGAGTATACCCACTGAAATTAGCCATGCCCATTAATTTCAGTGGGTCTACTCTGAGCATGACTAGCATTTGTAGAAAGGAGTTGACATTGTACAGTGAGTACTGAGCGTTCAGTAGATGTTAGTTGATCAAACCGGGGTGGATCTGGGAAAAGCCCAATCTCCACTGGTGCTTGAAACTTTCCATTTTTTAATCAATTGGTCTAAAGATTTCATTGGAACTGTTCCACGTTAATGATATTTTGACTACTCTGTTCTCGTTTTCCAGGAGTTCAACCAGGTGGCAGCTATAAATATCAGTGATTCCAGTTATCACAACAGGTGGATGGGTAAAAGAAAGATCACTGGGTGCACTGACTAGAAACCTTGCTAAGTGGGTTGTGCTGAAATTAATTTAGAAGAATGATTACTCTGTTACCGATATATAAAGTCTTGGGACTTCTTCACCCTGTGTGGTGGCCTAAAAATAAATAAGATGTGGCAGTGGGAGATTATTAATCTTTGTCAAACTGTATCTTTGTGCTACAAAAATAAAACATTTCTTTTAGTTTGCTGGGCAGCATAAAAAAATGTATGATGAGTGATCACTATGAAATATGATGAGTGCTGGAGAAAGTTTTTGCAACTGCATCAATAAGATTGCATAGTCTTCATAGGATGAATGAAAATATGTACATGTGGCTGGTTGTATGTGAGAGTTTGTGTGTTCTATCACACACTTCACCCAAACATCCAAAAGCTTCCCAAGTGGTCTTTATATTTCAATGGTTCATGTCAAAGACATATCTATAGTAGATAAACTGAGTAGGATTCAGTATTCAGAGATATCCTAGTTAAAGCCAGCATCAACCAAGCAAAGCTCTCATGCCCAGTCAATGCCCTCAGCCCTGAAGAAGGCAGCCCTGCCACCCCATTCAACTGTTGTCACTTCCTTTGAAAATTCTACTTTCTCAGCCCCTCTCCTTGGATAGAACTTAATGCAAACACATCAGATCAATACTTTCTGTACTAAAAAATGCAGACTGACAGTGTCATCCACTCCTAACACGGCCAGCCACTTTGGAAGGATATCATGGTTGATGGTAGTGAAAGTCACTGAGAGGTCAATGAGAATTAACAGAGACACATTTCCCCTATCTCTCGCCTGACAGAGATCATCATATACCCATCAGCGATGTTTTGTTCACTGCACAAAATAAACAAGGTAATGTAAGGTGAGAATATGCAAACAATCAACTTCAGGCAAAGCAGGGATATGGATCAGTGGGAGAGTTTTCCAGGGTGCGATATACCATGCTAAGCAGGAACAGATATCCAGACCACAAAAGGGGGAAAGTTAAGTCCATTGTATGGAATACAAAGCAATGAAGTACACACCTGCAAGGCTGCCATGCAACAAATCAAAAAGAAAATTCCTACAAAACTTCAGTCACAACATGGGATATAATTCCTGTTCAAAGGTGGTTCACTGCAGTCTAAAAGACACATTCAGCCATCTTCAAATGAAGTGAGTCCTGGATTTTTTGGGTCAGTGCAGGGCACTAATGGAATAAGCAGATCATCATACAGTCTCTTATGTACATAGTTCTGAAAAACTCAACTTCGACTGACACCACTGGATGTTCTCACACATTTTCTTTCTGGTCACCCCTCAATTTCGGCAACCTCTTTCTCTTCTTATGCTAGCCAAATTCAAATATCCATAGACCCACAAAACAGTTTCAAAACAAGATAGTTAAAACAACCAAAGAGCAGGCTCCATCATGTCCCCTGATGCTTCAGCCCATTGGTGATGTTATAAGAATTATGAAGGGGGGGGGGCGATGCCAGGGCATGTCCAGTTTTACCATTTTAGGTATGAACAGAGAGGGGTAACTGGACTGGAGATGATGCCCAATTCTCCAGTTCCCAGAATCCTCCTCTTCGACGCCATGATCCACTGGCACAGCTTTCAAACATCTTCCCCTTCATTCCATTTGCAAATCGCCCTATCACCCCTCAGGAATTTCTCACCCTATCACCCCTCAGGAAGGAAATTCTCATTTCAATCGGTCACCGGCAGCAACGATTCACAACTTCCACAGCCCAACAGGGCTGTCAATCTACTCCTTTGATGAGCTAGCAGCTATTGTCTCGCAGCAAATCTCCATAGCTATTCAGAATGGTGAAAATCTCCCCCCTCCCTCAGACTGCACAGCGCAGTGCTCTCGTATAGGAAGGGGGGGGGAGAACTCATCTCAAAATGACAGCTGTCAGACTCAAAAACCATAATATTCTTGTAAATATCCCTTGCCCTGCTGAGTGATACTGTAGTTATATTTTGTTCTCTTTATCACTTTATTGATACACTGATGCTCTGCATTTGAAACCATGTATAACACTACAAATTTCCCCTTCTGAGTGTAACCAATGTTTATGTCAGAAGTTAATAACCTCCCTTTCTGAATTTCTTTTCTATTTAGCTGATACTGTAACCTTAATGCTATAACCCCAATACATTAGAATTGTTTTGCTATATTTGACAAATGTTTTAAGAGTGTAATTTTTATAACCATGTTAGATTTCTCTTCTGTAATAGGGAATTATATTGCTTGAAACCTACCCCTCCTATACCACAGTGACACCTAGTGTGTCTGCTTAGATAGGACACAAATATACATGGACAGTGAAATAATAGAAACCAGTTTATTCATCAATAAAGAAACATCCTGAACATGAATTTCATACCCATATTGGAAGCGATTGCCGGAAAGGTGTGAGAACTCCAGACAGTTGCTAATCGCTCCACCATTTCAAAAGTCTGCTCCTGAAAGAAGATAAGGGGAAGAACATTTGACACCCCTCCACATGAAAGGACACCCATGTAGCACCCATTATTTCCATGAACTATCCAATTTCCATGTAAGACCCTTGTTTTTCATGCCTTCCAGCCACCATTGGATTGTATGGGAATAGGAGGGTATAAATATTAGGGTTTCCCATTTATCGGGGCCCTTTTCCTTTTTCTTAGAAGGCGGGACCCTACAGCTGTAGTTTTTTCTGTGTCTAAATAAAGGATCAGTATTGTTTTGCCTTCCTTTTTCTTATTTTCCCGACCGGAGCTTTGAACCTAGCAGGTCTCATGAGGGGCAGGTGGCCTGCACCAGGGCGCCAGGCCCCCCAGGGGCGCCCCCGCAGCCCGCCGGCTACCGGGCGCCCCCTCCCCAACCTGCCCCCACCCCCACGGGCGGGCAGTTTTTTCTGTGTCTAAATAAAGGATCAGTGGGGCGCCGGATTGTTTTGAGCCCCAGCTGGAGTGCTGGGAAGGGCACGCAAAGCTCCGCGCTGCTCAGCGCCACGTCCCCCGCTGCCCACCTCCCTCCCGCGCTGCCGCCCCTCGGGGGATGATCTGGCGTGGAGCAGCGCGGGGCTTTGCGCGCCCTTCCCAGCGCTCCAGCTGGGGCCCGAGGGTGGCCGGCTTGCCGCCACGAGCTTCCCGAGGGGCGGCCAGCGCGGGAGGGAGGTGAGCCCACCGGGGGCGCCGAGGGATCGTCGCGCCAGGGCGCACGATCCCTTTGAACGCCCCTGACCTAGAATCAAATATTGAGTCTCCATATCGCCAGACAGTGGCATTTCAGGTAATTCTTATAACAGTGATGTGATCCCTATTAGTAACCAGAGAAACTGACTAGCTCATGCCCTACCCCCAAACTTATTTATCGTCCTGTCTTGGAATATGGCGGGCTGGATGTCTAAACGGGATGATGGGGATGTGAATGATTTTCTAATGAAATTCCAGATTATTGGTATATAAGAGACCTGGTGTTTAGAAACCTCCCCCCCCCTGTCCTTATTGGGTTACAACCTCTTCATTACTCCTGCAATGAAAACGCAATTGTATGGGTGCCCTAGTGGAGGCCTGGCAACTTTTGCCTCCCAGGAGCTGCAGTTCAGTATCTCCTCCCTTCCCTGGTTAGAGAGTAAATGTATTCAAATGCTGCATATTTCCAACAGACTTATTGGGGATTTTATTTGTACAAATCTATATAACCCCTTTATTTATGCCTCACCTTTAACAAATCATATCTGGGAAGAGTTAAGACTCATTCTTGGTAAGACTGTGGCCGAATTGCCAAAGTCAGAGATCCTTCTACCGGGGGACTTTAATGCCAGAATTGGGACCGACATAAGCGCATTTATTGACAAGTTGCAAATTGTCCCAGGTGAGGAGTGGTTTCTCTTGTGGAAATCATATGATAAGATCATGAATAGGGCAGGCAATTCAGTATTGGAGGTCGCTATTAACCATGAGTTATATAGGTTACATGGAACTCCCAATGATTGGACCGAGGGTTTCTTTACATTTTTAGGTTCTAGAGGCGCAAGTGTTATAGATTATATTTGGTGCTCTCCTGTTCTTGCTGACAAGGTGTACTGCTTTAATGTGTTTAATAGAGCTGAAAGCAACCATTTACCAATTGCTATTTCCATGCGAAGGCCAGGCTTACAGCCACTAGCTCCTAGATGCAAGAAGTGCGATATCCACCTGGAGTGAGAAATAAAAACTATAAGTTCCTCTGAGATTTCAGCCCTGAACGATCAGATGTTAATGACAAACGAGGACCACTTTTCCACGTCTCTTTACACATGAAACCACCCTCTGTGATCCCAACCTCAAAGAATCATCCCTGGTTCAATCAAGAATGCAAACTGTGCAGAAGCAGGCTTAGATCTCTCCAGTCTGACCTGAAATTAGACACCAGCCAGGGCAAAATTATCGAGCTAGCCATCTTCACTCATTCTATTAGAAGTTGCCCTGACACAAGCAACTGCTCTTTGCGAAGGAACGCTGGACTGAATTGTCCGTTGCTATTAAATATCATGGTGATATTTTTTGGGGGAACCTAATTAATACAGGTCTAAATCCCCCCTTACATATTGCTAATAACAACCCAACACTTAGCTGGCATAGCCACTTTGCTCAGCTTTACTCCGTCCCAGGTCTCGATATCAATAAAGCCCCCCCCTGCTTACTCCCTACCCACCTGGGAGCTGGTCTCCCCCCGGAGAGATGTGTCCAACTAATTAGCTGGCTAACTGGTGGCAAATCTCCCTGTGGGGCTATGACACCACCTGAGGTATTTTTATCTAACCAGATCTGGTGGGCGCCAGGCCTGGCATCCCAATCAATCAATTTCTTGAGTAGGAATCTAGAATAAATCTTATAGGATATGTTCAACAAGCTAATGAGTCGATAGTTGGACAGATTTTGTGGGTTCCCCTTTTAATATATAGGGATTATTATGCTCTGTTTCCAATTAGTAGGAATCTTGAGAGAGGAATTGATGGTAGTGAAGCAAACGGTCTGTGAGCACCTAGAAAGGAACGCTGTGATCACTAAAAGTCAGCATGGGTTTCTGAAAAATAAGTCATGTCAGACCAATCTGATCTCATTTTTTGACAGAATTACAAGCCTGGTAGATGAAGGGAATGCTGTGGATGTAGCCTATCTTGATTTCAGCAAGGCCTTTGACAAGGTGCCCCATGATATTCTTGTAAAGAAGCTGGTAAAATGTGGGCTAGACAATGCTACCATTCAGTGGATTTGTAACTGGCTCACTGACCGAACCCAAAGGGTGCTCTCCAATCATGGCAAACTTATCAGTAATCCTCTGTTGAAGCAAATGAAGCTCTAATAGCAGTCTTTGTTGAAAAGATGTCGTTAAGCCATCCATTATCCCAGCAGGGACTCCGAGAGGTTGGTAAACAGGAAACGGGGGTGGGGAGTCTCAGTAACTTTCCACATACGCATAACAATTCAGCCCAACGGCCGCCATTCTATTCCTCATCGAGACTCCTTAACCCAAGGGGTTAACGGTAAATAATCCACAAGAAAAAGATAGATCAAATGCTCAGTCTCAGGGTATTCTAAGTCTTGTGAAATCAGAGATCTTCTTAACTGCCAGTCTTTTGCGGCTTCAGCTTTTTATTTGCTACCTTAATCTGTCGCTGTCAGAGAGAGATGGACCTTCTCTTTTGATCTCTCTCCGTAAGCCAAATTTGAATAGAATTTACAAGTCAATTGTTCTCAGTACTTACAGAGTTCTTCTTTTTAATCCAATTAGGGAGATGCGAAGCGCTCATTACTGCCAGCTGTCACTGCTTTGTGTATTTTGGGAATGTGGGTGTATCCTCAGTACTACGCCAGAGCCCCGCTCGCTTGAGCAGACTTTACTAAGTCTTACTCAAGAGCCAGGATGACGTTTCTAGTACCAGCTGGATCCCAAGTCCTCAGGACGCCTCTCCTGAGGTTTTAACAGAGCCCGCTGCGCGGTAGCGGCAACTCCAGCCCGAAAACACCAGAGCCCCCTCGGAGCTGAGAGAGCTCCCGACTAGCAGAATGGCGCTCCACCGGAAGTCCCATAGAGCAGGGAGAAAGGTTGTTTTCTGCTGCTCCAGAGAAGCGGACACAGAGCAATGGATTCAAACTACAAGAAAGAAGATTCCACCTAAACATTAGGAAGAACTTCCTGACAGTAAGAGCTGTTCGACAGTGGAATTTGCTGCCAAGGAGTGTGGTGGAGTCTCCTTCTTTGGAGGTCTTTAAGCAGAGGCTTGACAGCCATCTGTCAGGAATGCTTTGATGGTGTTTCCTGCTTGGCAGGGGGTTGGACTGGATGGCCCTTGTGGTCTCTTCCAACTCTATGATTCTATGATTCTATTCTAATTCCCTCAAAATTAACTTTTCTAAAACTAAAATTCTGTCTTTTGGCAAGCCAAAACGGAAGCTTTTCTGGAATATAGAGGGCCATTCCATCGGCCAATTTGCGACATTTAAATACTTAGATATCATATTTCAGTATATGCTCAGTTGGTCAGCTCACTTAAAAACGACCATATTGGCTGCCCACGGAACCGTCGGAGCCCTGGCGAAATTCTTTTATGCAAAAGGTGGCCAGTTGGTTTCACCAATTAGAAAGGCTTACATTAGCAAAGTACTTCCAATTTTATTATATGGAGTCGAAATTTGGGGGTGGAATTTAAAAATCCTACATTGAATAGAGACCCGCAAAACTCTTTTGTGAGAAAGATCCTTGGTCTTCCGAAGGGGTCTGTAGCTGCCCAGTTAAGAATGGAACCGGGCCTTCCCTCCATTGCAGCGAGAGCTAATATGAGGATCATCAGCTTCTATAAAAAAATTAGCTGATGCTCCAAATTCCTTATTAGCCAAGCGGGCTTTTTTTTAAACTTTTCCCCATAGCCATACATGGACCAAGGGCATGGAGGCCATCCTTATTCGTTATTCCCTTCCGGAATTTCCCGAGCTGTCATCCTGGGATCAAGATGAAATTCATGACTGGATTCTAGCTAAAGACGAAGCTATGGACTTGGCACGTTCCAAGTCAACCTGCCTCTCGATGTGGTTCCCTAGAGTGAAGGCCGTAAGTTTGGAAGATTCATTCCCCGTGTGCAGTCATGGGTTTGTTATTTTTGACATGACTGGGTATGTGCTTTGTTTCCACAGAGTGGGAAGTGACGTAGACAGGATGTTTGTCTTACTAGGTTTCCCTGAAGTAGGACTATTGTCCATTGTTCTTTCTCTTTGCTGTGTGATGCTAGAGAGAGAGGGAGCCATGTTGAGAGCTCTGTGTGATTATATGTAATAAAGTAGGTTAGCCAACATGCTGAGTTGCTGTGGTCTGGGCGGATTCTAAGAGTGTGTTGATGTACTCCCACATCAATCACTGAGATGTCCGGGGGCTGCGGAAGGCTGAAAAGCTCCTGAACGATCGCCCAGGAAGGAGGAAACATGCCAGTCGGGCATGTGTCTCTTCCACGGTCCTACCTTGTGAGTAGGCCATTTTCCTGACAGTAAGATCATTTGCCAATTACTTGAGTAACCTGATGGAGCCTGCTTTCAGAAGAGCTTTCTCTATGGCCCGCTTCCATACCCTACCCACGGCCTTCTTCCAGGGTATACACCTTAAGATCCCTATTGATCAGCGCCTCTGCCCCTGTAATACGAAAGAGATAGAGGACCTTTTACATTTCTTTTTTCAGTGTCCCCTATATGATTCAATAAGACCCAAACAGTGTCCCCTATACGATTCAATAAGACCCTGATCCTGTCCTCCATTATATCTAAGGATGATAGCCTGAAATTCTTACTAGTAGACACAAACCCCAAAGTCTCACGTGGAGTAGCCATTTTTATTCTGCAGGCATTGAAACTTAGGGTTCCTTGACAGGGTGTGCGACCTAGATCAGGACTATCATTACTGTTCTCACTCTGTTTTAGTTCAACCTTTTGAGCTTACCCCAGGGTTCTAGTTGCTTGGTATCTACCAGTAATCTTATATAATCGGCCTCAGGTGTTTTAGATATTAGCTCTATCTGTTTTATTGTAATTTCAGTTTTATTATGCCATGCTATATCTGCTGCTCAGTGCGATTTATGTACTTTGTGGTTCGTATTCGGTATTGTTTGTTTTTGTCTGTTGAGTTTATGCTATGGCTAAACGCTAATGCAATAAAGAGTTTGACTTTGGCAAAGAGCAGGCCAAAGATACATACGTCTTATGCTAGTGTGTTTCATTCCCTTGAGCTTGCAAAAATTGCATGATTTCTTTAGATCATGCCAGATCTGCTACCTACACAGCATGATACCTGCATAAAATGTCTTTGTTTTTTCACTGTGGGGTTGCAAAAAGCACAAAGCTAAACACAGATTAAATGTAAAAGTGTTGCTCATGTCAGGCCAGTTTGGAAGGCAATTATTCCACAATGGGGTCGGAGTGATTTTAAAAAGCATCCAGTTTGAAAGATGCAAAATGGTGATAAGACGTTTCCTGTTTCTGAGATGGAGACTAAAGCTAGAGACAAATATAATCTGTTTCTAAAGAATTGTTTATAAAGATGCCCAATGCTAACTTTTGGCAAGATCAGCCCATGGTACTAAAAACTGAGCCACCAGGAGACACAAAGACTGTGCATCATTAAACTATATGGGAAAAAATAGTGATGAGGAAAAGCACTACCAAACAGTACATTGCTTCTGTGGTCAATAGCAGTTTGGTGGCTTTTAAAATAAGCATGTGCATAGCCCCACTGCAATGATAAATCATTGTGGATCCCGCTCCAACCAGTTTGCAATTACAGTGGTACCTCGAGTTACAAACGCCTCAGCTTACAAACTCTGCTAACCTTGAAGAGTTACCTCGAGTTGAGAACTTTCCCCCAGGATGAGAACAGAAATCGTGTGCCAGCAGCACAGCAGCAGCAAGGGGCCCCATTAGCAAAAGCACGCCTCTAGTTAAGAACAGTTTCAAGTTAAGAACGGACCTCTGGGACAAATTAAGTTTGTAATTAGAGGTACCACTGTATATGCAACTCAATCAATTGTCTGATTGTCCGCCCCCACAAGGTGGCTATTACATACCCACCAACATTTCTCTGATGAAAATAGGGACATCCTATTCAATACTACTACTACTACTACTACTACTAATAATAATAATAATAATTTTATCTATACTCTGCCCATCTGACTGGGTTGCCCCAGCCACTCTTGGTGGCTTCCAACATATATAAGAACAAAATCAATCAGTTAACAATAAGAAACTTCAGATGTCTTCTAAAGGTTGTATAGTTACTTATCTTCTTGTCCTGGGGGTCGCATAACTCTATCCTCCCAACATTTCTCCTATGAAAGTAGGGGTGTCCTAACATAGCCTTCAACAATTTTTTAAATGAAAATAGGGGTGGTCCTAAGGAAAATAGGGGCAGTCTGGGATTAAACCAGAAACCACGACGGTTTCTGTAAATTTGGGACTGTCCCTGGAAAATAGAGACACTTAGAGCGGCTGTATATTATGTGAGTGCTGTAATATTTGGATAACCAATTTTACACAACACAAACAAAGAACAAGTTAGAGACTTCTCTATTGCTGTTAAATTATCAAGAGAAATGACACATGCTTCGGCAGATACAGAAGCCATCAAATATATAAAAGGATTGTACCAGGCCTAGCCATGAGCCTCACATACAAGAAAGGATTCCACCTAAACATTAGGAAGACTTCCTGACATAAGAGCTATGAATTTTGCCAAGGATTGTCTCCTTCTATCTAAAGACTTGAAAGGATGGCCCTTGTGGTCTCTTCCAACTCTATGATTCTAAGACGTTAGAGGTTGTGCAAACTCAGTACGATTAGGTTCACCATCTCTTATAATCAGAATCTTCTCCCAATCTTCACAAAATCAGCTCCCTATCACAGAGATGGGGAACAGTTTGTAATCCAAGGGCCACATTCCTTTCTGGGTAAACTTGGGGGGGACACATGCCCTTGGTGGGCAGGGCCAGAGGCAAAAGCACAAACAGCAATTATTGTATTTTTAAAAAACTTTTTTAGAGTAGTTCTAAAAATATTCTACAAATTCTACAAGTTCTACAAATATTCAAGCACCCCTTTCTTTCCCTGACTCTGCCAAGCAAGAGATATTATCAGAGTTCAATGACAAATTCCAGCCAGTGACAGATCTACAGTAGTTGTTTATAATGTTAAAAATGTGTTAATAAAATGTGACACCAGAGGGCACTGTAGAGCAGCAAGGCTTCAACAATAGAAAATTGTAGATCCAACCCAGCTCCCAACACCCTTGCAGGTAGAGCTGACCTAGGGTACCAGGATAGGTCAGCCAAGGGTGAACACCTGGATAGGCGGAAATAACATATCTATATATATAAAACGCAAGTGTCTCTGCGTCCAGTCCGTGTGTCTCTGGGTTTGCGCTACTGCGCATGTGCCCCAGGGACACAGGGATTGGATGGAGAGAGATCGGGCGCGAGCAGCGTCGGCAGTTCAAGTAGGGCGGTTAAATCCGAACGCGGCTCTCCAGAGGACGAGGGGAAGCCGAAGAGGGAGGTCACGCTGCCGCTCTCGCCGCTGAAACTAGCGGCCCGGGAGCGGTAGCGTGGCATCCCTTCTCGGCCTCCCCATCAACGCGCTTCAGCTTCGCGTTGCAGCTAAGGTGCCCCGACCCTGACAAAAGTCTTCACTTCCTCCGCTTTTTCAAAAGCAGGGCGGAGTTCTTTCCTTATGGCTGCCTTGGCTAAAAAGGAGTCCCGTTGGACTTAAATCGGATTTATTTTCGAGGAAAGGCGATGCACGCAGGGGATCGGGCTGTAGGGCTCCCTTGAAAGAGTTCCGGGAGCTTTCCAAAACGTCGGGGGGAGAAAAGGAGGAGCGCAGAAGCCGCCGAGAGTGGCGCGTTTCCCGAGAGGAGAGGGGCGCGGGAGGAAAGAACGGGAAATCTCGCTTGCGGGATAGGAGGGAAGGGACGAGCCGAAGTGCCTCTGACAAACCTGCAGCAAGGAAGGATCCATGGCTGCTGGTTGCTAATGCGACTACAGCAGCGTCCAGGGTGGTTCCTGAGAAAGGGAAGGGTGGGCCTTGCCAGGCCGGTCCTCCTCACCCTGCTAATTCATTGCAGCAAGGGGAAAAAAGAACCGAAACCAACCCTCACTAGCCTTCGCACCGGGGGCATCTTGAAAAGCGCAATGCTGACCGCGCTCAGCTTCTGCCTCCGCCACCCTTCCTCCCTCCCTCCCTCCCTCCCACCTTCTTCTCGCGCACCCCAGCGCGCCAAACACGGAGGGAAGGTGTGAGAAGGGGACAGACGGCAGGAGGGAGGCTGCAATGCAGCAGCAGCAGCAGCAACACGCGGGCGAAGAGCCGAGGGCGGGCGTGCGGGACGGGCAAGGAAGAGGTCGGTTCCGCTGCGCCTCCGCTCCTGCTGCATTGCAGCCTCCCTCCTGCCGTCCGTCCCCTTCTCCCTCCTTCCCTCCGTGTCTGGCGCGCTGCACAATGGCGGCTCCCGGCCCGCAGCAGGGTCCCCCACCCGGCTTCCTGGGGGCCCACTCCGCCCCCGCCCGAGAGATCGCTCGGTGTGTGTGTCTCTCCTGAACCCCATCTTGGCTGAGGGAAACTTGAGGGGCTGCTCCCCAGATGTGCAGGTGGCGCCCAAATGGAGTGTGAAGCTGAATTCCCCCCCCCCGAGTTAACCCCAAAGTGTGATTTTTAAAAATGTTTCACCACATGTTCTAGCGCCCGTTATCTTAACGGGCTTAAACCACTAGTTGCTCATAATAACCCGTTCAGTTAATACATCGTGTTTTATGGCCGGTATATAGATGAGTTGATATTTATATTTTTGGAGGCTATTTTGAACCATTCAACCGTTGGATCAATAGTGTGTGTCCACACTTGACTTTTGAAGGTACATCGAGACCACATTGTTTACCTTTCCTTGATCTAGAGCGTTCAAGCCTGGGCAGGGTGTTTGACCTAAGGAACATCTTGAGGGCCAGCTATAGAGACCTGGGTGGAATTTGCGTGCTCAGACCCAGAAACCTCCCCCCCCAAACAAATTCATACTTGACTCTCATTTTGTTTTGGTTTTTGGCAGCATTTAGGCAACAACGTTATTGATTACAGAAAGTGAGTGGTTGCATAGGCTCTGGTTCGACTAGCTCCCAGCACCCTTGCAGGTAGTGCTGGCCCAGGGTACCAGAATAGGTCAGCCAAGGGTGAACACCTGGATAGGCGTAAAGAACACATTGCTCATAATAACCCATTCAGTGAATACATCGTGCTTTATGGCCGGTATATAGTTGAGTTTATATTTATATTTTCGGAGGCTATTTTTGAACCGTTCAACCATTGGATCAATAGTTTGTGTCCACACTTGACCACTGAAGGTACATTGAGTCCACATTGTTTACCTTTCTTTGATCTAGAAATCTTTTTGGGTGAATTAAGAATTAAAGTGCGACTCTACAAGAAAAGCACAGATAGAAGCTCCTTGTTACATTACAGATCTAACCATCCCAAGCATCTCCGTGATAACCTTCCCTTAGGTCTGTTTGTAAGATTAAAATGTCATTCATCGGACCCCCAAGACTTCAAAGCCCATTCAAAAATACTTTCTGCATCCTTATTACCGTGAGGTTATCCAAACTCAGTCGTAACAACTGCCATCCAAAAAACACACGTAAAAGAGAGGTCAACCCTTCTTACATCTGTTTCACATGTTAATAAAAGATCTTTGTGTACCGTATTTATGCTTCCCTAGAATATAACCATATAACTTTCGAAACTGAGAAAATCATTAGGTGTCATTGGCATATTCTTAAGGATATCCCGGGGCGTGATAACATTCCCCTCTTTGCCAAACGATGCACAAAGTCATTTAAATATATTTTGGTGCATACAGATTTAAAATCCACATTCATACAACGTATGTTATCCAGTCCGCCAAGTGGTTTTTTTTAGATGTGGGCATTGTACCTCCTGTAAATATGCTCTACAGGTAAAAGAGTTTACCAATAAAGAAGGTTTTAAGTTCGTTTTACAGGCATTTGCCACATGTGCTACTCCACGTGTAATTTACGTGATTAGATGTCCCTGTGGTTTGTTGTAGGTAGGTCATACTCTCAGACCTATAAATGTAAGAATATCAAGGCACCATTCTAGGATTAGGAACAATGTAATAGATGCTCCTCTAATACAACATTTTATTGAAGCGTCTCATTCTGATGAGGACCTGACCATTTTTTGTAATTTGCACGTTTTTGGGTCCTGTAGAATGAGCTAAAAATATTCTCATGCAGAAAGATACTAGGCTCATTGTTTTACTGAATACGTTACACCCCTCAGGGCTGAATACTGAAATTGATTACAGTTGCTTTTTATGAGTAGGCATCAGTATTGATATGTAGAATACCTAAGTATGGACTAAGTTTGTTTACTTCTGTGGGGTGGTGGGGTCTGTTTAATAATAATAATAATAATAATAATAATAATAATAATAATAATAATGGACTGCTATTACTTTGGATCTGAAACTTGATTACGGTTGTCCATGAGTTTGTATTAAGTTTACATACATAACACCTAAGCATGGTTTAATTTGGGTTTTAACTTTCTGCTGGGCTACAAGCGTCACTTTAAGAAAGAAATCTTGTATCTGTGGATTGCCAACACCTGTAATTGAAATCAATCCTGTGTTTGTCCATATAACCTCACATTGTAACAGTTGATGTTTATCGCAGCTACTACTATGACACAGAACTACTCTCTTGTTACATCACTTTTGGTATGTACAGTTGTTTATGGTATTTATATTATTATTATTTTTGTAAAAAAAAGTGTGTGACATCACAACATTGCCTTTATTTGCATCACCCAGAACCTGCACTACTGATGAAGCCCAGGACAGCGAAAAAAGGTTTATATTCTGGAAATCCTTGTCTTCGGAATAGGATTCTGTGGAACTGGAACTACTTGTTATTGCTGGGACTTTATGAACTGATGCAGGTGGAACTGACGTGTACCAATGTCTAGACCTGATCCATGAACAGATTACAGTATGAACTGATCAACTGGGTTTCTGCTTGTTTCATTGTATTTTATTACTTATTTCTGTTGAAAATTATATGATATAGTGAATTACTATACTTTGTTTTGTGAGACTGCAGCCTGTTACGACTCGTAGAAAATCCAAGCCAGAAGTATGAAGCAGCAACCGTGTCATGATACTTGCGAAGCCACTGTCTTAAAGGTTGGCAACTTAATGGGAGTAGAAGCTTGTGTCAAGACCTGATTTAACAAACAGGGCTGCTTGAGGAGAGGCTGCCTTCTGTTCCTGCTAGGAACCTCTCCTCACCCCTTGAAAGGGTCGCTTAATTCCGCAAGATGTGGCAGGATGACTCCCGGAACACATATAGCAAGCATGAGAATACCTACATCCCTGATGCTGGCAGGACCCCTTATTATATTCCCAACAAATAAGACACCTTCCTGGCTTCTTAATCTCCTGCTTGGATTTTAACTGCTCAGTGGACTTACTCTTGAAATTTGGAGGGACATAAGTAGTCCATACATCAAGACCCTTACAATCCTAATCCCCCCATGCTGTGCAAACTGATGCCCTGAACTCACATCTGAAGTACCATGAGCCTCAAAAACAGTAGAAGACGTGGAAGGGCTGGGCTGAGAAACAGGCTGCCTTCCAAACTGCTGAGCCAAAGATACCAGCTCAGTATTAAACGTTGACACGGCTGGCAGATCTGATCAAATATCAGCCATAATTGCACCCAAGTGTGATCCAGAGTATGCTGGGGAACCAATGGGAGGCTCTGAACACAGTGACTGAGACGGGCCTCTGATTACCCTTTTGGAAGGCAGAGCAGGACTGGGATTCTTCTTGATAGGCATCCCAAACCCTTCTTTTTAAAATAAGGGGAATTACAGAAATACATACGGAATTGAAATGGCACCCTGCAATCAAAATGGCGCTCCCACCAAAATTAGCTGGGTGAAGACCTCCGCTACTCGAAAGAAGGTACAAAATGGTGATAGCGTTAAATGGGGGGGGGGGTAGCCAGCCCTGGAAATTCCCCACCAGCCCTTTAAGCAGAACAGAACAAAAAGCAAATCGCTCGGAGAGGGAATTCCCCGTGATGCCCAAAAGCGATCGGCTGCCCAATAAAATATTCAAGCCCAAAAATTGCAGCTGCAGTGGGAAGAAAGACAAGCCACTGTGCCAAAGCCCATGGCAATTAAAGAGATAGTGGCCAGCTTGACAGATTGGGAGCACTCAATGGATCAAAGCCGCATGGGGCGAAAGCCCCTTGGGAGGAGTGGGATGGAAAAGCAAGGCAAGGAAAGGAAATAACCAAGGAGGGGAGAATAACTACTGGGAACATCAAGGGGAAAATGGGGGGTGGGAGGAAAGAGATAACAAGGACGATCTGTCAAAGGTAAATCACTGTCTCTCTCGGTTGCACAGAGGACACGCAGTTGCTCTTTCGAATGCATGCACTGAAAGAGGAAGCTCTGGGTCACATGCATGGGTATATAGGTCCCTCGATCTGTTTGGACTGCGCCCCATTGGGCACATTGAACCCAACATTGAGGGACCTACCAATTGCGTGTTGTAGCTAACCAATCTTCCCCACCCACAACAAAGGCGGTCGGTCTCCAGGTCTCACCACAATATGTGCACTCTTTGAGGGAGGACCCGATATAGAAATATATAGAAACCATTCTGAAAATGCTTTCTTTAAAGCATTTTTAGAAATACATTGAATTTTCCATAAGGCTCATCATTACCCTCTAGTGTCACATTGTATATTACACTTAAAACACACTTAAAACATTTTATTTGCAGCTGTATAGCTGAGTCCCTGGAGGGCCAGGCCTGAGCTTCCATCACCCTGCTTAGGGATGCAAGAACAGGCAATTTCTATTCTGACCTGTCAAGGTCATCTAGTTCCCATCTCTTGTAGTTTAATTTTAGCCAAATATGAAATTATTTTTCTTATTTTTCTGCTATTTAATTTATTCAGGTAATCTACAAATATTATGAATTTTACATAATTAACAGTGTAATTATTTCCTCACTATACTTGTCAGCAAAAAGGCCATTCATTTCAATGTAAAAGGAAAAACAAATGGGGAGGAGGAAGTCAATGATTATATATTGTTCGCAGACTGAAAGCCACCACAGCAGCAAATACCAACTGATATTCACTGGATTGATTTCTGCTTCAGACATGGGCTAAATAAGCAGCAATTTCCACCTTGGTTTCCATTTCCATCTCAATTTCCTACATATCCATATCCCCTGTTGTCCTGTTGTCAATTAGTCTAGTGATCTTTCCACACCAGAGAGGGAAATGGGGTCTGAGCTCTTTCTTTGCTGTGCTAATTTTCAGTTTGCAGGGATATAGGCTAAAATGAGTAACTTTCCAAATCTGTATTTTTCCACCAGTATTCTACCACATGAGGAAACAACCATCTCCTTTTGTTGTATGTGTTTCATTTGTGGACTTTTAAGGAGATATAAGATTCTGTGTAAATAATGTAAATAGGCTTTTAAACCCCCCCCCCACTCCCCAGGTCTCGATGGTAGTAAGGGTATAGTAGGAATCTGTCTGTCATCATTCCTGGAGCATAGAGAGAATAATTCTTGATTTCAGGTCAGATGTAATCCTTTTCTAAGGAAACTTCCTTATTTACTCTTTGCAAGATAAGACCTACTTCCCTTTGTTCTTAGCATTGTGTACAAAGAGGAAACAAAAAATGATGAGGCAGAATGTCCTGTTCTTGGAAAATATGCCATTTCTTGTGGTTGAGCAAACATCAGACGTCTGTAGATGGAGTAAGGAAGGGCTAAGTGGGGCTTTTAAAAAGAATACCCACCTCATGCCTGTCAGAGTCCCATAGAGAAGAGATGGGCTCCATCATGGCATTCCTCTTGCTCACCTGTGGCCTCTTACTATTGTTGCCTGAAGCTGTGGGTAAGAAATATTCCATGAATTTATTCTGATTCATCTTAACGAGGCTAGTGGATCATTGATCTCTGCTTTCGAAGGATCTCTTACAGCTAGCCATCACTTGCATAAAATTCTGTTTAGCTATGGTCCTGTCTTAGTAGGGAAAAGATGACTTACAGTCTGTCCACCCATCAGTAAGCTCCACTGAGTTATTGGGCTTACCAGTGCTGTTTTTTCTAGAAAAAGAGGTGCTGGAAGTCAACACGAACAGCTCCCTTGTTATGTTATAATGGCAATGGCACCTACCTGAGAGGTGCTAGAACTGAGTTTTGGAGAGTTCCAGCTGAAAAAAACAACCCTGGGCCTGTGTAAGTGTGCACAGGATTGCAGCCTCCATAGAGGTTCTATTGCCCTTAAACTAAACCTCAGGCATCTATAACTAAGGATAGACTTAAATTCCTTCCCCTTAAAAACTGCCACATCCTTCCCTTGCAAAAATGGGGCATAGTTTTCTGCTGCTTTTAGAAGACATCTGAAGGCAGCGTGTTTAGGGAAGTTTTTAATGTTTGATGTTTTAGTATGTGATGTGAGCCACCCAGAGTGGCTGGGGAAACCCAGCCAGATGGGTGAGGTAGAAATAATAATAATATTAATAATAGTACTAATAGGCTCACTCATACTTAGCTTTGCTCCACATTTCTGGGCACAAGTCTTGGCTTTCCGGGCCCACATTTGACTGCTTGTTTTTAGCATCCCTGAAAACCCACTCTTTACCACTGAATTGGAGCAAATGGCAATCCATGGAAAACCCAAATTGCCATTCAATCTGATTCAGATTGATTCACCTGGGAAACTGGTGGGCAAAATAAATTTAAAAATAAGCACTCGGAGATGGACTGTGAAAGCATGGCTGCCCAGGTTGGGTGGGATGCTCCAGTGACTACATATGGTACCAGTCTGTGGCACAGTGGGGAGGGTGGAATGCCAGCCCACCACAGGAGACAGCTTGAGAAGCAGTGGCTTGTTCTGTATCCACTGCTTGCTCGCTGCTAGTTTTTAAGCCACATTCACATGGTTTTAGCCACGATCAACATTGATGTTGTAGTTTCTGGTGTTTGGTGTGTGATTTTCTTAAACCACCTTCAATTCGACTAGAAAACAGAATGCAGAGTAAGTGGAAATTGAGACAGCTGTTGCACTTGCATGCATGATAACTAGACCGTTTCCAGTTAATGAATTGTAGTTCTTATTCTTACACTTTTGTCCCCTGTTTCCATTTCAGTTGGTAAGCCCTGTATCTTCCCATTTGTTTACAATGATAAAACCTATTCCACTTGCATCGTGGATGACAGTATTTTTGAGCGGCCATGGTGTGCCAAAAGAGTTCACCCTGTCCTAAAATTCATGGAGAAGTGGAAACCATGTTCCCTTAAAGGTGACCTGTATTTTCTTCTATTTCTGGTTTCCTGTGTCACACATATGCATAGCCATTTTATTGAAATAAAGTAAACAGATCCTCCTCATGAACTTTCAAGCTAGATGTGGGTTTTCCATAGGCATCTGATTGGTCATCGTGGAAACAAAATGTTGGCTTCGATGGGCCTTTGGTTTGATGCAGCAGGACTCTTTCTGTGCTCTTAAATAGGTTTGGGACTACTATCAGTAGCTTGTATAGATCTTCCTTATGCCCGAACGATTACAAATCTCCTTCCAATGATCTGATAAAAGTTGCTTCAAGCAACAAGATTCTGAACAAATGAAACACATCACCAGTATGTTAATTTGAAAATATGGTTCAAACTATGTACTTAAGAGGTGCTTTTGTACAAATATTTCCTACTAATAATTGATAAAGATTGCATAGACCTTTTCTAATACTACAGATACTAGCTGACCCGGCCACGCAGTCCTGTGGCTGATTTAGTGTAATGGGAAAGGAAGATGCAGTATAAAAGAGAAATTGCATGTCTTCTCATAGGTCTTAGTGTTGAAGTTGAGGTTGTTTTGTTTTTCTTTTTTTGCTCGTTATTGTTTTTGTGTATATAACTCATTATTAGTATTATTGTATTTCCTGATTCCTTTTCTTGAATTGTTTGTATGTCTTGGTATGGCAAGGGGGGGATAGTGCATAGTGTTACAGAATGGGTACTTTTGGAGGGTGAGTGTAACATAGAAGGGGTGAGGTGTGCTACGGATTTATTTATATGCTTGGGGTGGGGGTAGCGGGGACATATATATAGAGAGCAACGTTGTGGCAGACACGTGTTTTATTTTGTATCTTACCTTGGAAGTTATGTGTGTAATTGAAGTGGTGAGAACGCGTTTTTACTCTTTGCCTGGCTTCTCAATTGTGAATCGGGGAGCAGGAGTCTAGCTGGCGATATGGGTTTGTTCTGCAGTTGTTGCAGGCGGCATCAGAACCCAGAAATGGCAGACGGAATGTTTGCAGCCGGCCTGACTGTGCCGTTGCTTCGCTCTGTACCTGCCACTTCTACCAGCAGGCTATTTCGGTGTTAGTGGGCAGCTTAGCTTTCCTACCGATCCATCCGCCCTTCCAAATGGTGGATGGGACATTTCTGGGTGGCGTGGCTATGGCAAGGCTTCTCTCCGTAGCTGCTGTAAGCGGCGCCTAAGAGGTGCTTTTGTACAAATATTTCCTAGTAATAATTGATAAAGATTGCATAGACCATAAAAGTTATCTTTTCTAATATTACTGATATTACATTGGCATAAATGCCAGCTATCCTCAGGTCTTGTTTGGTATCTAGTATAACTGAATATCTAGTATAACTGAATTCATTCACTTAATCTTTCTTTATAGTTTCTTGTTTCTTTAACATTATTGTCAGTTGATCAATTGTCACTTGCTCTCACAGGCTTCTGACCAATTCTTTTGTCCTTGGTTTGTAGCTATCTTTCTAAGCCTTTGTAAAGGACATCCCAGGCAAGTTTATATATATGTGACTTGTTCACCATTTTGTTTTTGTTTTTTGTGATCATCACTAGTATGTTTCAATGTATATAATATCACTCTGTTTGTGTCTAGAGCATGGAGGTAATGATGGTGGACGACCCTGTGTCTTCCCCTTTGTGTTCAACGGCCGAACCTTTGATACTTGCACCAATGAAGATTCGCCACAAAGGGAATTCTGGTGTGCGACAACAGGGAACTATGACCAAGATGAGAAATGGAGCTTCTGTGCTGATACCGGTGAGGATGATGCAGGGACCTAGAATAACAGGAGTGGCTGGCTGGATGAATAATTAGTCAAGGCCAAGGAGAGTGAGAGGCCAAGGAGAGTGAGAGGGAAGTTCAGTATTCCCCAATCTGGTGCCCTCCAGACATTTTAAACTGCAATTCCCATCACCACTGACCAGTGGCCATACTTATTGGGGGCAGACTGTTGTGAAACACCTGGAAAGCCCCACATTGAGAGCACTTGCTTTGCATGCAAAACATCAGAATTTCATTCCCCAGAATATCAAGGTAGGGCTGGAAGAGTTTCCTTGCCAGTCATATTGGACAACACCATGCTAGATGGATCTAGCATCTGACTCAATTTGGACTCAGCTACATTGCTCATGTTACAGCGCTATAACTACATTGTAAACATGTGACACCAGTTGGCTGTAGTGTAGAGCACAAAACTTTGTGCAATTTCACATGGGCCAAACCTTCTATACCTGCACCAAGAAATATGAACCATCAGAGAACTTCTGGTGTGCGACAACAAAGAGCTTTGATAAGGACAAGAAATGGAGCTACTGTCCTGATACCGGTGAGCATGATGCAGGGGCCTGGAATAACAGGAGTGGTTGGCTGGATTAATAATTAGTCAAGGCATTTTGTAGGTCATGGAGAGTGAGAGAGAAGTTCAGTATTCCCCAATCTGGTGCCCTCCAGAAATTTTAAACTGCAGTTCCCATCACCACTGACCAGTGGCCATACTTGTTGGGGGCAGACTGATGTGAAACACCTGGAAGAAGCCACGTTGGGAGCACTTGCTTTTCATTCAAAACATAAAAATTTCATTCCCCAGTATCTCCAGGTAGGGCTGGAAGAGAGTCCTTGTCAGTCAGAGTAGACAAAACCAACCAGCTGCGTTGCTCATGTTACAATGCTATAAATCGGGTCCACCATTGTGGGGGTTATTGGAAATCAAGGCCACAACCCCTGATAGGTCAGTCCTGTGTTACTGGGGCGAAATCTGGCCAATGGGGCGTCATAAAATGCAGCAACGTGGGACCTATTTAAGTCCATGTGAGGCTGCTGAGCTTCCTCTTTGGGCCCTAACGCATCGGAACACGGACATCTGTTCGTGGACCGCTGTCGCTCTGAGAGCCTGCTACCGATTCACGGTGATCAATTCACCTTTATCTTCCTCAATTTCCCCTTTTTAAAAACCTGTTCAATTTCCTTCTTTCCCTGTTTTTCCCTTACTCCAACCTGATATCACCCATTGTTGCTCAGGGTTTAACCCCCCCTCCGGGGGCTTCAGGCCTTACTGGCTGAGTTCTGCAGTTACCTGGGGGGGGGGGATTTTTGCTGGCCGAGGTGGAAACAGCGGTGGTGCCCGTAAATTTCCCTTCGTTGGGTCCTGTTGCCTTTAGCTTGCCTGGGAAAAGGTTTGCTGGGTCTCAATGAGGTGTGGAGAGGGTGGTTCAAGCTTTGTGGCAGGGAACTGTCTGAACTTGTAGCTCTGTACTGTAAATAGTATGCACAATAAACCTGTTAAAAGACAGGTTGGAGTATTGCCTGGTTACTCGCGAACAAACACCCCACGGACCTTATACTTTGTCTTGGGCCCTCTTTTTCTCACTTTGGGATCCGCTTGGCTTCGCTGCTTGAGGCAGCACGTTTGGCGGGAAGCACCAATTTATCTGCGTTGTTTTGTCGTTAAATCTGCTTAATTGGTGAACATTTTCGCTGCTTGGCTGGGTAACGCAACACCGAGAATTAGGGAAATTTATTTCCCCTAGATATCATCCTAATAAAAAGGTTCCTTCTAGCGGGGTTTTGTCTTGTATTTAGCGCTCGGCTCCAGTAAATGCAGTAGCATTGGGGAGCGAATGATGTGGATTTGAGCCATACATTTTAGGTCCATAAGCTCGCCATACAGCCTGTCCAGTATTGATCTGTGCTGGGCCTTGTTGGCTGTATTTGTGGATTTGGGTGGGAACGCCATCTTGGGTGGATAGGGCCTCCTTCTTCACACACACACACACACACACACATATATATATATGATGTTCAAGTTGCGTGTTTGTTTGCGATTGTCTTGCTCTGTAACCGCTTGACCGATTCTGTCCAAATTTGGACACAACGTTCCATGTCCTAATGGGAGTGATCATATGTAATTATATTGTATAACTAGCACACCTTTGACAGGTAAAAATGTCATTTTGTGCAAAAATTTTGGCGCCCTCCAATGGACGTCAAAGACCACTGGTTGTGATATATTTCAGAGTTTACAGAGTTAAAACTGCTCCGATCACATGTTATGCTGTTTTTCTGTGAGTCAGTGTTTGGGACGCTTTCTCTTTCTGTTCTACTCTGCCGGGAGTTAGCTTTGCCTTCTCTTTCTCCTGTTTCGTTTCTGCTGTAAATAATACAACTCCTAGATAAGGAAGAAGCCATTTATTGCTGCAGCTCCTTTACACAGAGACCATCTTCCTGCTATGTGAGTGACTCTGAAATACGGTAGCCAGTCAGTCATTCAGTTTTATTACGGCAAAAGCCAGCAGCACAGAAAATCGGCAACACCACCACCAGAGATAAAACAATTACACAATGGAACTTTACAATGTGTTATTCAACAAAAGAGATTTACGCTTCTATTTTTTTTTGCCAAATCATTTTTATTAAAGTTTCCAATATAACAAAATCACATTGAAACATTCCAAATTACATTCCAAATTATTTATCCAATTATCAATTAAAAAAAAAATGTTCCAATTCTACTGAATTATTATTTCATTATTATTTAAATTTATGTGGGAGTTCCCATGCTTCAAACTCCGGAGGTATTTGGTCAACTATTGTCTTTTGTTTTCTGTCCTTCAATATTTTCACAGCCTCTGATATATTCCAACAAGCAAGATAAATCAACGCAAACAATGTCTCTGTGTGGATTTAAGTGCATATTTCATCTCCATATAATCGCTTTGCCCCTTGACTATCTTGACTCCAAAAGCCTAGTCATGGACAGTCGCCATCTTCGTTCTCTCCCGATAACATCCAAACATCTATTTCCACAGCTGTTATTTGCCCATCTGTTTCTACTTATATCTTTCAGGAGAATTAGCCAGTTGTATTAAAAGTGTCGTATATTGTAGAGGGTTTTTTTGGCTTTCTTCTCCTTCTGATTCTGTGTTACGCAGACCGGGTTTGTCTATTTCAACTGCGTCATTCCTAGGCAACCGTCCAAGTTCCTCCAGTTAAGATCAGTCAGTGTCCAAGGGGTTCTCTCTTTGCCAAAATCAGCATATAAAAATTTGCCTTGGAGATTTCAATGGTGCAGTTTCCACACTAATGGATAGATCGCAAAGGACTAAACTAACAAATGATGGGAAACTCCCAAAGACTTTCTTCGAAATGGTGGATAATTTAAATTTAGTGGATGCTTGGAGGTTAAGAAACCCCACCGAAACAGAGGCAACCTACTTTAGTGAACCTCAGAAGTCATGGTCGAGAATAGATTACATCTGGATCTCGAATGAATTGGCACCGAAAATACAAAAAGCAGAAATCGGTCCAAGGACATATTCGGACCATAATCCTGTACAAGTGAATTTAAAAATGGTTTCCAAGGATTCCTTCAGATGGAGAATGGATGACGCTTTAATGAGAGACACCAAGCTGGTAGAAAGAGCAGTAAAAAAGATGAAAGAGTATTTTCAAATTAATTTAAATTCAGAAGTGGAAAAGAGGATTGTTTGGGATGCAAGTAAGGCGGTAATGAGAGGGTTCCTCATAAGTGAAAAAGCAAAAAAGAAGAAACAACAAAATGCGGAAATGGAAAGACTGTTGAAATTGATTAAAGTTAAAGAAAAAGAATTAAGAGGACACCCCAAATGTTTAAAAATCCAAAAAGAAATTAAATACTTGCAATCCCAATATGCAAAAATTATGAACCAAGATATTGAATGGAAAATTAAAATGATGAAGCAGAGGACCTTCGAATCGGCAAACAAATGCGGAAAGCTACTAGCCTGGCAGTTGAAGAAAAGACAGAAAGCAAATGTCATCAGTAACTTAGTAGTAAATGGAAGAATTGTGGAGAATCCAGAGGAAATCAGATGGTGTTTTCAAAGATTTTACAAACAACTGTACAAGGAGGAGAAGATAGAAGAATCAGAGATAGACCGATTTCTGGAGAAAAATGGATTACAAAAAGTCCCAGAGGATAAACTAACAATGCTCAACCACCCGATATCGACTCAAGAGATAGAGGAGGCAATTAACAACATGCTAGTATGGAAGGCCCCAGGACCAGACGGACTAACTGCAAAGTACTATAAGATCTTGAAAGACTGGCTATCACAGCCCTTGAAAGAAGTTTGCAATAAAATACTGGAAGGAGATAGGGCACCAGAGACATGGAAAGAAGCCTTTATCACACTGATTCCAAAACCAGAGACAGATAAGACTTTAATGAAAAATTATCGTCCAATTTCACTCTTAAATGTGGATTATAAAATTTTTGCGAATGTCATGGCTACAAGATTAAAAAGAGTGCTGAAAGACTATATACATAAAGACCAAGCAGGTTTTTTACCAGGAAGACAAATAAATAACAATACAAGAATTATTGTGGACATTTTAGAAAAGCTGGAAAAAAACATAAATACAGATGCAGCACTAATGTTTATAGATGCGGAAAAAGCCTTTGACAATATTTCTTGGACATTTATGAAGAAGAATTTGGAAAAGATGGCAGTTGGACAAAGATTTTTAAATGGCATTAATGCCATCTATACAGAACAAAAAGCAAAAATTATAGTAAACAGTGTGATATCGGAGGAAATTGAAGTTGAGAAAGGAACAAGACAAGGGTGCCCTATCTCCCCTTTATTATTTATCACGGTCCTGGAGGTCCTCCTAAACATGATACGAACGGAGAAACAGATAAAAGGAATAAGGGTGGGGGAGAAGGAATATAAATTACGTGCCTTCGCGGACGATTTGATGCTATCCCTACAAGAACCTGAAAGCAGTGTCCCCAAAGCTTTGGAATTAATTGAATTGTTTGGTCGTGTAGCTGGCTTCAAACTTAATAAGCAGAAAACCAAAGTATTGACTAAAAACATGAACTCAGAACAGATACAAAAATTACAAGATTATACTGGCCTCAATTTTGTTAAGAAGGTTAAATATCTAGGTATTAACCTCACAGCAAAAAATCTGAACCTGTATAAGGACAATTATGAAAAATTGTGGACAGAGATAAAGAAAGATTTAGAGATCTGGACAAGATTGAAACTCTCATTGTTGGGCAGAATAGCTGCCATTAAAATGAATGTGTTACCAAGGATGTTGTTTTTATTTCAAGCCATTCCAATTGTGGATAAATCGGACTGTTTTAAAATATGGCAAAGGGACCTATCGAAATTTATATGGCAGGGAAAAAAGCCTAGAATTAAATTTAAGATTTTAACAGACTCTAAAGAGAGAGGAGGTTTTGCCCTACCAGATTTAAAGATTTATTTTGAAGCAGCGGCCTTTTGCTGGCTAAAAGACTGGTTTAAATTAGAAAACGTTGATGTGCTAGATTTGGAAGGCTTCGACAACATGTTCGGATGGCATGCTTATCTTTGGTATGACAAGGTAAAAGTTCACAAGACTTTTAAGAATCATATAATCAGAAAAGTCCTGTATCAGGTTTGGATGAGATACAAAGATTTGTTGGAGAGAAAGACTCCTAGATGGCTCTCACCTGTGGAGGCCAAGGCATATAAGAGACCTAATATGTCTGCAAGATGGTTAAGATATGCAGATATATTGCAGCGAGAAGGTGAGCTGATTAAGTTGAAAAGTTATGATCAAGTAAAAAGTGAAGTCACCGACTGGCTGCAATATCATCAGATTTACGAGATATTTAAAGCAGACAAGAAAATTGGTTTTCAACTGGAAAAGTCAAAACTGGAAACAGAATTAATTGAATCGAATTCTAAAAACCTTTCCAAGATGTATAATTTGTTGCTAGAGTGGCATACGAAAGATGAACTGGTCAAGTCGACAATGATAGACTGGGCGAAAGATGTGGGTCATAACATTATGATGGATGACTGGGAGAGATTGTGGAACAAAGGTATCAAATTTACAGCTTGTAATAGTTTAAGAGAGAATGTTATGAAAATGCTTTATAGATGGTATCTGACACCAGTTAAGATAGCTAAGATGAACCCTACAATGTCTAATGTGTGTTGGAAATGTAAATCTATGGAAGGTACCTTTTATCATATGTGGTGGTCATGTCCAGGGGTAAATGCTTTCTGGGATAAGATTTATAATGAACTTAAGAAGGTAATGAAAATTACCTTTAGTAAGAAACCAGAGGCATTTCTTTTGAGCATGACCAACGAAGAGATACCCAGTCAGGATAGAGTATTTTTTATGTATGCCACAACAGCTGCTAGAATTTTATTGGCAAGAAATTGGAAAGGTGAAGAGATTCCGACAGTGGAAGAATGGCAGATGAAGCTAATGGACTTTATGGAACTCGCCGAACTGACCGCGAGAATCCGAGACCAGAGGGAGGAGAAGGTGTCGCAGGATTGGAAGAAATTTAAGGACTATTTAGTTAAATGTGTAAAACTGAATATTTGAGCAGAATTAGCCAATAGAACCGGCTTTAGTATGTTTATGTTAGATAGAATAGTGTGGAAGAAGTTTAGTTGTGAATGTTATAAATGCTTAAGAGTATCTAAAGATATTGAGTTTAAGTGAGAATCTATATTTGTTTAATTAATTTTAAGATTATTGAGAGATAAGGTAAAGATTTATGGAAAAAGATACAAAGTTACCCAAATTATATATATTAGTCTTGAATGCAGTGGGGGGAACGGGGGAAGTCTCAATGTATGGGAAGAAGATAGAACAAAGAACATGATTGAGATAGGTGTATGTTAAGGTTTGTATTTGTGTTTTTTCTTATGTATTGTCATTGTTATAGTTGTTGTTTATTTTTTATTGTTCATTATGTATTTTTGTATTTTTCTTTTGTTTATATATGGAAAATAATAAAATCTCTATAAAAAAAAAAGAAGGAGACCATCTGCTCTGGCTGAGAGGCAGGCCCAATGCTACTGGATCACCGGCCACCTTGCTACCATGGATTAATGTGGCCCATAGTACAACTAAGATTGGGTGAACAAGTGACTGGGACGGCCCCTTAATAGCCCTCTTTGCTGGGATAGGAAGCAAGCTGCGTAGAAGCCTACTTTGGAGCCATTCTAGCAACAGGTTAAGGAAGAGTTTATTACCGTACCCATGGGCTGTGAGGCTGCTGAATGAAATACAGCAACATCACAGCTGACGTTAGGGGTTGGTGGTAATAAGACAGCTCGAAATGTGACAAGGACTGTGAAATTGGGGGGAGCGGGGCTCATTCAATCTCACTGTAAACATGTGGTATAATGACAATAAACTATTTCTATTTTTATTCTACCTACCCAGCAATAGAGTAATCCCCATAAGGATTGCTAAATAAGCTAGACATCTAATATGGTAACTATCCTATTAAGGCAAAATATACTTGAAGAAAATAAATTGTTCAGAAAACAGCATAGCTAAAGAGCATGCACAGAGTGCTCATAGTCATAGGAGCACAGAGAGTCACCGGCTCCACTCTGTCTGCCTCAGAAATTCATCAGCAATAACAGCACAGACATTCAGGCAGTCACACCCACACAGAGCTGCTAAGCCTGCAAGGAGACTGATACAATTGTATAGAGAGAATGAGACACGTGTCACAGAGACTCAGCCATTTTCTGTTAACAGTAGGAAGCTTAGGCTTCAATGATTTGAGCAGGCCGTGTAGGCCTCAATGATTCTGCTCTTAGGGATCTTTGTCATGATGAGGCCCACACAAAATGAAAAAAGCAGCCCAAAACAGTGCTCACATCGAAAGTTAGGAAAGCACGCTCGCAATAGCAACAGCTGCAGTATTAAAGGAACCTCACAATAGTGCTCCTGCCCATGGCTAGATTAAAATACGGCCAACAGTGCTGCACACCCCCAAAATAAAGGCAGCCTTCAGGAATACTAATGAAAGTGATTCCAGCCAATCTAGACATGGCCCTGACAAACCCCACCATTATAAAACGGGAGAAATGGGGGAAAGCCTTTTGTGCGAAGGAAAGCCCCTAATGGGGGCTCTCACTATTGGGAAAGGCAAGCCAGGAGGATTACGCACGGGCAGAGCTCATGGGCACAGGGAGAATCTTCCCAAGGAGCAGGGGGAAGAGCCCAAACAGGCCCCTGGTGTGGCAAAGCCCCCGCCAGGGGTGGGGTGGGAAATCAAACAGGAAAAAGCGGCTAAGCGGCTCCCTGCTATTATTAGTATTATTATCTGTTATTATTATTATCAAATATTTGTGAAATACACACCAAAGCCCTGGGGATACAGAGTGATTTGCCAACCTCTTAGGCTGTGTAGACACAGACCAGCTGGCAATAACAAAGATGCCCTATGCCAGAAATAAATGTAATTTATCCAACTACAAAAAGGACCCCAACAGGCCACCCAAATGGCGGGAGGTGTGTGCGTGGAAAGGCAATCAGGGGGCCTCCTCGTGAGGAAGCGGCATGGGCCTGCAAAAGGGGGATCAGGGACCCCGAGAGGGGAAGGAGGAGGGAAAAAAGCGGGGGTAGGGTAGAGGGAAGGGTATTGTCACAAGGGAGTTCTTAAAACGAGGGCGGTGGCGGTGGGTCTTAAAGTTAACCGAGGTAAATTAAGAATAAAAGGTACAAGGCCAAAGGTTTAACAAGGGATAAGTAAGGGATAAATAAGGTTAATACAACCGTGTTCACAGCCTGGTGATCTGATCAGAAGCCGAAGCCAAGAGAAAGATCACCCTGCATGCAGAGGAATATATAGGACGCTGAGCTGTCCATCACAAATCGCTACATCTCACTTTGCCCAGCAACACCTCTAGCCCTATAGCTGCTAAGGCCGGCTGCCGGCCCCACCCCCACAGGAAGGGATGTGTCTTGCCAGGTCCTGATCGCAACACGTGCTCTTACTCAAGGTGGAACCCGATTTATAACACACTTCACCCAAACAGCCAAAAGGTTCCCAAGTGGTCTTTAGCTTTCACTGGTTCATGTCAAAGAAATATCTATAGTAGATAAACTGTGTACGATTCAGTATTCAGAGAGATCCTTTTTTTTTTTTTTAGAAAAAACTTTATTTAGATTTAACAATTTCACAACAAATTTAAAAACCTTTCATAGATATAAATACAAAGGAATAGCAACAACCGCAAAAGATAAAAAAAACACACAAGACAAACAAACAAACAAACAGCCAAAAACAAAAACAACAAAAATAGAAACCACAAAAAGTTGAAAAGGAGAAAGGAAAAAAGAAAAAAATAATAATAAGGAAAAAAGAAAAAAGAAAAAAAGGGTAAGACTAAGTGTACGTAGGTAGCTTCTTCCAATGCAAAGGAGACACAAGCAGAAAAAACAAAAAACAGTAGTTAATTCTAGTTACACATTATTCAACTTTTTTCTTTTCCTATATTCCTCCCTGCATTGCTGCAGTTCCACACAAATAATCTATACAAATAGTCTATACAGTGACTTCCACCTTCCATACAGTACTTTGCTTCAGATTCATCCTTCCGTCTGTTTTAAATCTTTTTCCTATCTTTCATCTTTCTTAATTTTAATTCAAAATAAATCTTCCTACTTTCTTTCCTTTCTTCACAAATTTCTTTCACTCTAAACTTAACCAGATTGTCGATTTTGATCCTTGTTTTTTAAGGTATTCGTTCAAACATTCCCACTCATTTTTAACTAAACTTCTGGGTTTACCTCTTACTGTATCTGTTAATTTTGCCAGTTCTAAATATTCACATACTTTACAGAGCCATTCTTCCCGGGAGGGTACAAGTTTCTCTTTCCAATATCTTGCCAGCACTGTTCTTGCCGCGGCCGTGGCGTATAAATAGACAGTGGTTTTATCCTTCGGTATCTCCTCATTTAATATCCCTAGTAAATATGCTTCTGGGGTCTTATTAATATTGATCTTAAATATTTTTTTCAGTTCTTCATGTACCATGTTCCAATATTTTACAATTTCTGGGCATAGCGACCACATATGATAGAAGGATCCTTTCTCTTTTTGACATTTCCAACATTTATTTTGATTGTTTTTGTTTATTTTAGCTAACCTTTCTGGAGATAGGTACCATCTATGGTGCATTTTCATGAGATTTTCTCTGATTAAATAACTGTATTCAGAGAGATCCTAATTAAAGCCAGCATTAACCAAGCCCTGCCACCCCATTCAACTGTTGTCACTTCCTTTGAAAATTCTACCTTCTCAGCCCCTCTCCTTGGATAGAACTTAATGCAAACACATCAGATCAATACTTTCTGTACTGAAAAATGCAGACTGACGGTGTCATGCACTCCTAACTCGGACAGCTACTTTTGAAGGATATCATGGTTGATGGTAGTGAAAGTCACTGAATGCGCCTGCTTCACTCTCCTTTCCCCACCCCCTTTCAGTTTTTCCATGCTCAGCTGGCCGTCTGAAGGTCAGCTGAGCACGGAGAAAGCCGCTGAAGGGGGTGGGGGAAGGAGAGTGAAGCAGGCGCACTCAGTGACTTTCAATACTATCAACAAGGATATCCTTCAAAGCGCCTGCTTTGCTTTCCTTTCTCCACCCCCTTTCAATGGAGGTGAGGGGCGGGCCAGCTGGCGGGGGGGGGGACACTTGCTGGCCCGCCCCTTGCCTCCATGCCGCATCTCCGAAGGCCAGCTGAGCGGCGGAAAAAGCCGCTGAAAGGTTTTTTTGTCGCTCGGCTCCTGCCGCTCGGCTCCCGGGGCGGCCCGCCCCCTGCCCCTCTTTTTTCCGCCGCTCGGCTCCTGGGGCGGCCTGCCCCCTGCCCCCTTGCTACGCCCCTATGTAGAGCCAGCCCAGGCCAAAATACTCAAGGAGCTTTCAAGCCTGGGCAGGGTTTATGACCTAAGGAACATCTTGAGGGCCAGATAGTGAGACCTGGGAGGAATTTTCGTGTTCAGACCCATAGATCTCCCCGCTAAGGAAATTCACACTTGACTCAAATTTTGGTTTGGTTTTTGGCAGAATTTAGGTGACAACTTTATTGTTTACAGAAAGTGAGTGGTTGCATAGGCTCTGGTTTGACTAGCTCCCTGCACCCTTGCAGTTAGCGCTGACCCAGGGCACCAGCATAGATCAGCCAAGGGGGAACACCTGGATAGGTGGAAAGCAGGGGACAGGCTATGTCCGCCACCCAGATGTCCCCCTGGACTCAGGCACGGGCACAACCCCCCTCATAATCAGTCTTCACCACCAGTACATTTTTAATGGAGATTCCGGATTTAGTTTTATTTGTATCTAATAGTTTTTTCAGGTTTGGTTCAAAGTACTTCACTCAAAAACAAGGTGTAGCCATGGGCTATAAATGTGCTCCCAGTGTGGCCAACATCTTTGTGAGAAATTTTGATTGAGAACATATTGTTCATAATAACCCATTCAGTGAATACGATAGAGACCTGGGTGGAATTTGCGTGCTCAGACCCAGAGACCCTCCCCCCCCTAAACAAATTCATACTTGACTCTCATTTTGTTTTGGTTTTTGGCAGCATTTAGGCAACAACGTTATTGATTACAGAAAGTGAGTGGTTGCATAGGCTCTGGTTCGACTAGCTCCCAGCACCCTTGCAGGTAGTGCTGGCCCAGGGTACCAGAATAGGTCAGTCAAGGGTGAACACCTGGATAGGTGTAAAGAACACATTGCTCATAATAACCCATTCAGTGACTACATCGTGCTTTATGGCCGGTATATAGTTGAGTTTATATTTATATTTTCGGAGGCTATTTTTGAACCGTTCAACCATTGGATCAATAGTTTGTGTCCACACTTGACCACTGAAGGTACATTGAGTCCACATTGTTTACCTTTCTTTGATCTAGAAATCTTTTTGGGTGAATTAAGAATTAAAGTGCGACTCTACAAGAAAAGCACAGATAGAAGCTCCTTGTTACATTACAGATCTAACCATCCCAAGCATCTCCGTGATAACCTTCCCTTAGGTCTGTTTGTAAGATTAAAATGTCATTCATCAGACCCCCAAGACTTCAAAGCCCATTCAAAAATACTTTCTGCATCCTTATTACCGTGAGGTTATCCAAACTCAGTCGTAACAACTGCCATCCAAAAAACACACGTAAAAGAGAGGTCAACCCTTCTTACATCTGTTTCACACGTTAATACAAGATCTTCGTGTATTTATGCTTCCCTAGAATATAACCATATAACTTTCGAAACTGAGAAAATCATTAGGTGTCATTGGCATATTCTTAAGGATATCCCGGGGCGTGATAACATTCCCCTCTTTGCCAAACAATGCACAAAGTCATTTAAATATATTTTGGTGCATACAGATTTAAAATCCACATTCATACAACGTATGTTATCCAGTCCGCCAAGTGGTTTTTTTTAGATGTGGGCATTGTACCTCCTGTAAATATGCTCTACAGGTAAAAGAGTTTACCAATAAAGAAGGTTTTAAGTTCGTTTTACAGGCATTTGCCACATGTGCTACTCCACATGTAATTTACGTGATTAGATGTCCCTGTGGTTTGTTGTAGGTAGGTCATACTCTCAGACCTATAAAAGTAAGAATAGCAGGGCACCGTTCTAGGATTAGGAACAATGTAATAGATGCTCCTCTAGTACAGCATTTTTTGAAGCATCTCATTCAGATGAGGACCTGACCCTTTTTTGTAATTTGGACGTTTTGCTCATGTAGAAAGAAACTAGGTTTGTTTTTTTTACTGAATAGGTTAGACCCCTCAGGTCTGTATACTGAAATTGATTACAGTTGCTCTTCTTAGGTAGGCACCAGTATTGATAAGTAGAATACTTAAGTATGGACTAAGTTTGTTTACTTATGTGGGGTGGAAGGGTATAATAATAATAATAATAATAATAAGTTAATAATTTATATATCTGTGGACTGCTATTACTTTGGATCTGAAAATTGATTGTGGTTGTCCATGAGTTTGTATTAATTTTACATACATAACACCTAAGCATGGTTTAATTTGGGTTTTAACTTTCTGCTGAGCTATAAGGGTCACTTTAAGAAAGAAATCATGTATCTGTGGATTGCCAACACCTGTAATTGAAATCAATCCTGTGTTTGTCCATATAACCTCACATTGTAACAGTTGATGTTTATCGCAGCTACTACTATGACACAGAACTACACTCTTGTTACATCACTTTTGGTATGTACAGTTGTTTATGGTATTTGTATTATTCTTTTTGTTAAAAAGTGTGTGACATCACAACATTGCATTTATTTCCATCACCCAGAACCTGTCCGACTGATGAAGCCCAGGACAGCGAAACAAGGTTTATATTCCGGAAATCCTTGTTTTCGGAATAGGATTCTGTGGAACTAGAACTACTTGTTATTGCCAGGACTTTATGAACTGATTCTGGTGGAACAGACACGTACCAATATCTTGACCTGATCCATGAACTGATTACAGCATGAAGTGATCCACTGGGTCTTCTATTTGTTTCATTGTATTTTATGACTTATTTCTGTTGAAAATTATATGATACAGTGGATTACTATACTTTATTTTGTAAGAGGTCAGCCGGTGTTGTTATTGAATATTAGATATTAAAACCAATATTAGATATTGTTGATCGTGGGAAATTAACTGACGCAATGAACAGGATGATGTGAAGGGAAGGCCGCCTAGAGCATTCTAGGGGGCTCCTTTTATTGAAAACTCACAGCTAAGTTAACCATTAACATACACAGAGAACTCCAAAGACCAAATAAGGAATGGTGTGCCTTCTGATACCATATATGGAAGTTGCTCCTTTGGCTACACCCATGTGACATCTTCATTGAGTACGTGACTTAATGCATGCTTACAGCTCTATCACTCACCCCCTCCTCTAAACACCTCATGATCTCCAGTACTTTTCCACCTATTCCTTTGTTCTCCTGCTCTACCTAAACATGTGTTTCCCAACTTGGTGCCCACAATGCCCACAGAGCCAAATGGTATGCCAAATGAAGCTCTGCATCTCACCCAATTCAGTGTGGTATGCCAACACTGTACATTAACCATTCTCATCTAAACAGAGAGGCGTGGTATGCCAGCGCCTGGCTAAACTATAATTCCCACATCTCCCCCTTTTTAATTTATTAAAAGCAAAAGGCCAAATCAGTTAGATGAGCAAGGGTGTAAGCATATCTGTGTCAAGTGTGGAGAGTCATTTCTGTGAGAGGGTAAGGAGTGCCGCTTTTATGGGCATAATGTGTATGTCATGAGGCAAAACTTGTGCAACAATTGCATTAACTTTGTAAACCTTTTCATATGAAACATTATACAAACATAAACTTTATATAAAACCCTATGTAAACTTTGCATCAAACAATGAAACAATTAACAATAAGAATACTTTGTAGTCTCTCAGAAAGCGAGGGCTCAATAACTTAATGTCTGTGTCAAATGTTCAACAAAACAAACTTGTTCCTCTATGGAGAGGTGGTGTCTTCTGTAAACGTGTTGTTGACACATTAATGTTGTTATGTTCATGTGTCTGCATCAAGTTAGTAGTAGACAAGTAAAAGCTGCCATGATGTGATGAGAGCGCCTTGATTTGTCCCCAAGTGACATGATGATGCTGTAGTGGCTCTCTGTGGGTCTTGAATCTGGAGTGCTGTAGCGACACGCGATTCTGGTCCCACTGGGGGTCATGGATTTGTAGTGCAGCCAGGTTGAGCATCTGGGCGCGAGTCCTGGATCTGCAGTGATGCTAGGTTGGCCGTCAGGTGGAACATTGGATCCTGACGCCAATCCATCTTTCCATGGTTTCACACAGCGGGCTGTTCACACAAAGTGAGCTGGAACCAAACTGAATCTGAAAAAGTAAACACAGAAACGTAGCCCCACCCATTTCCCCTGTGGTTGGGATTGGCCAAAATGATTTCCAATTGGAGCTAATAAATTTGAATTAATAAATTTGTAATGTTTAAATAAATTTGTGATGTTTAAATTTAGAACTTTGGAACTTCAGCTACCCTTCCTGATTTGCAGGGAAACCATTTCCACTTTTTTCTTTTTAATTTTGACAAAAGCAGCCTTTAAGGTGCTGTGAAATCTCTTAATAATCATTCCAAATCAATAATAAATTTCCAATTGATGACAAAACTCTGCAAAATTATGACTATAGTAAGCAGGTTTTGAGAACTTGCCTTGTGGCTTCTCCTTTCTTGAGGAGTTGTCCAAATATAATGAGAATGCGTCCAAAGAAAACAAAGGAAAAATACTGTGTTGCCAAATTACATTTGCTTTTAAACCCTCTGGGATTTAAACCAGTAGAAGGTAATGGTGCAGTCTGAGAACATTTAGACACTGCTGTAAGATAGCTGTTGCATGTTCTAAAGAAGCTAAAACCTTTTTTTTCCAACTCTTTTTGCATGTTGGTGAAACATAGCATGACTGTCCCATGGTGGGATCTAATATGAGCCACATAAAGCTGGCAACTGCATGCTTGTAATAACTGTTGCCATGTTAGAAACAAACTTAAAAGATTTTCAGCTATGTTTGGTGTGATATAGATCCTGAAAGAAAAGCAAATAACCTGACAAACATACTATCTAAAACAATATTAATATCCTGCATTAGGAATTTCTGAAGTGCTAAAGTTACTACATCTTGGACCTCCATCAATAAAAAATTATAAGAGCATCTTTCAAAGGATGCTGTGCAATTATAGAATAAACCTAATTAGATCAAAAGCAAACAGATGAGGATCTGATGGAATTATGATAAGAAATTTTTTTCCACATAGTCTGTTAAAAGCTGTTTGCAACTGAATAAACCATTCTCTCCTATTCCCTCAGTGGCAGAGGGATCACTATATCAACTAAATCTAAATATCAAAACTTTATCTCACTCTCTCTAATTTTAAATATACTACAATATTAACAATAAAACTTAGTGTATGCACTAGAGAAATCTATTCTAAATTAGCAAAAAACTTTCTCTTTTGCTGCCTGTGCTTCTGAATTTCCTGTTGTTGGTCAGCTATGGAGATGAGGATTAAAGACAAAGAGATTCCTTCCTGGCATTAACCCTTTAAAATACTGCCTGTGTTACTGATGTTAACCCACAAGGTCTGCTAAAAACCAGTTCTGCTGGATTGCTTTTAAATCTCAAAGCTTCAAACAAAAGAAAAGAATAACTGAAAATAAGAAAAGAGAATCTGCCACCTTAATTTGTAATTATCTGTGAATGAGAATATGTTTATAGTCCAAATATAAGAATGACTTCTGCAGCTGAACTTTTTTCAGGAGTAATTTGCAAACTAAAATTAAGCCAAATTGTTCAAAATTTATTCCAGCCATCCAGGTACAAAACTCTTGTAATGCGCCAGATAAACCTCTAGATGGTGTTTCAAAGCCTGTGCCAAATCATGCCTAGTGGTAAAACTTTTTACACAATGGAATGGTGAAAAACAATACTCAAATTACCTGGAAGCTTGCTTGTAATAAAATCAGGATTAGGAAAAATCACATTGTAACAATCTTTTTACTTGCCTGATATTTACAAAAAATTAGTGAAATGCTAAATGATTAATTGCTAATGCTTTAAGAATTAATTACTTCTCCTGAGTAAATTGTAACTGTTTTTCTCAAATAGGGTCTGTAAAACATCACACTATAGGTAGGCAGTGAGCTTAGAAAGACCTATGATTGTTCTCTATCTATAAATAACTTTTTACTAAACTCTTCTAGTCATCTATAACTAACTTTTCATTGAACTGATTCATTAAGTCCCTTCCCCACAAGTTAACATGAATGGGAAGGACTGCAATGTGCTTTTTGAGTTCCTCAGATACCCCAGACTGAAGATTATTCTTTAATGGGCCAATCTGGGGGCCACTGCTTGGCAGAGATTAGCATACCTCAAAAAGACCTGCCATTTAATAAATATGTTTTGGCAAGAGTCCCTTTAATAGAGATGGCATAAGAATAACAACCCCATGGAAAATCTATCTTCCTAATTAATTCTATTCCTACACTACCATTCCTATAAGCTCCTTCTCACCTATCCTGCAATCTCTTTAAAGGAAGGTTTCCCAAACCTTATTCTGCCTTGCCTCAGGGTCCCCTAAAATGAAAATTTCTCTGATTGTGCCTTTCAGTTAATAGCAACAATCAAAAAACCTTGAAGTCTAAAAGAAATTTAAGAGAAATTCAAACAAAGAAATTCAAACACGTGGGAAAAGCCAAACCATGCCATTTCAAAACTAGCCCTCCCCCCCCCACTCACACGAGGGGAGGGGGAAGCTGCCTTTGTTTCTCAGCCACCCTCATTTGCATTGCCCAACAAAAACCTTTCTTAAATCTGAGATGGACTATTTTTTCTAATTACCTGTTCTCCTCCTGTCTCAATGATCCTATAAAATTCCTTTATGGGGAGCCCACGTGGCACCCAGCCTCTCTCTCTTGCATCCAGTTTAAACTTTCTGCATAAAAAGAACTCCAAGCTACTTTAAGCTTGCCTGAAGCAGAGACTTTCAAAATGACTTTCTTAAAAGGCCAGGTATTACAAAACAGAGGTAGAAAGGGGGATTGGCTACCATGTGCTTCCGGCAGCAGCAACAATAACAAAAGCAATAATATCAAAACCAACAAACAGAATTCCCTTAAACAATTCCTGCCAGCTGTCTGCTTGCCCTGCTTCCTCCTTGCCTTTTCAAGACACTCCTACCTGCATAGCACGGAAAGACTGAAGCTCTGCTTTTAACCCTTTCCTGAATCTCGGTCCCTCAGCTCTCATTGACTCCTTTAGAGAAGAAACTGATGACTTAGCTCTCTGAAATGCTGACATTACCTGCAAATCTGAGAGCGAAGGGTTAACATCCCCTTCTGTTGGGAGCAGAGAATCTCCCTGTGTAAATGAAGAAAGCAAGCCTGTTTCTGCTAAGCTTGTCCTCTGCTCTCTCAAAACCTGATAAGATACAGGAGCCCACTGATACTGAATCTGCCCCTGGGCATCTACAACCCATGAAACAAATTCCATAGCAGTAAGCGTCCCTATCAATTGCTCTGTCCTAAAACCCATTCTAATTGCTCCTGGAGAATTAGCTGGCAAAACTGTTGCCTCGGAGACTAATGGCACAGGAGGAGGGGTAGGTTTCCGATCTCCTGTGAGCAAATAATCTCTCTGAGGCTCTAACGCTGCTGCAGCCTGCAGTTTTGAGAGCGAAGGGGGAGAGACCCCTTTTTCTGGGAGTGAGAAATCTGATGGGGGTGCCTTGAAATCTACTGAATGAATGACCCATCTTCTCAATAACATCCCTGCATGAAAACATCCCATAACAAAAGATTTAGCTATGAGAACCTGCTTCCTGAATTCCTGCCTGACTAAAAATCTTAATGACTAAACTTTCTGCATGCTTCTATACCTGAATTCCTAATGTCTGCATACTCACCGGGAGCTCTTGAGCTGTGGATCCAAAAGGCTTTACCCTGCCTTTGAGTGAGTGTTCAGCTTATCACGTCGGCGTTCACCAGATGTTGTTATTGAATATTAGATATTAAAACCAATATTAGATATTGTTGCTTGTAGGAAATTAACTGACGCGATGAACAGGATGATGTGAAGGGAAGGCCGCCTAGAGCATTCTAGGGGGCTCCTTTTATTGAAAACTCACAGCTAAGTTAACCATTAACATACACAGAGAACTCCAAAGACCAAATAAGGAATGGTGTGCCTTCTGATACCATATATGGAAGTTGCTCCTTTGGCTACACCCATGTGACATCTTCATTGAGTACGTGACTTAATGCATGCTTACAGCTCTATCACTCACCCCCTCCTCTAAACACCTCATGATCTCCAGTACTTTTCCACCTATTCCTTTGTTCTCCTGCTCTACCTAAACATGTGTTTCCCAACTTGGTGCCCACAATGCCCACAGAGCCAAATGGTATGCCAAATGAAGCTCTGCATCTCACCCAATTCAGTGTGGTATGCCAACACTGTACATTAACCATTCTCATCTAAACAGAGAGGCGTGGTATGCCAGCGCCTGGCTAAACTATAATTCCCACAAGCCGGTTACGACTCGTGTGTTTATTCAGAAAATCCAAGCCACAAATATGAAGCAGCAGCAATGTCAGGGTACTTGCGAAGCCACGGCCTTAAGACGGGCAGCTTAATGGAAGTATAATAATAATAATAATAATAATTTATTATTTGTACCCAGCCCATCTGGCTAGGGCTAAAAAGACCTCATTTAACATCACGGGCTGCTTGAGGAGAGGCTGCCTTCTGTTCCTGCTGGGAACCTCTCTTCACCCCACGAAAGGACCGCTTAATTCCTCAAGATGTGGTAGGATGACTCCTGGAACAGTTATAGCAAACATGGGATTACCTACATCCCTGACGCTGGCAGGAACCCTTATTATATTCCCAACAAATAAGAAGCCTTCCTGACTTCTTAATCTCCTGCTTGGATTTTAACTGCTCAGTGGACTTGCTCTCGAAATTTGGAGAGACGTAAGTAGTCCATACATCAAGATCAGTTCAATTTTATTACAGCAAGCACCAGCAATACAAAACAACACAACTCCAAAACAGAAGATGAGCAACACCATCACAGGAGGGCAAAATCCAAAAGGCCAGAGAGCAAATAGCACTAAGAGAATTTACAGTATATTATTCAACAAAGGAGATTTATGTTTTCTAATAGCTGGGATGCAAAATTTGGCCACAGCATAGGATACTGAGCTCAAAGAGTCTTCTAAAAGGAATTTATGTAAAATTTCAGGAGAAAATTCCAAATAATATTGCAAGGGTATAAATTTTGATAAAAGGGGTAGTATAAGACGAGATCGCTCTTCACTATAAAGTTCACAAAATAGAAGAATGTGAGTAACAGATTTCACCTAATTGGACATGCATGGACAAAGGCGCTCATGAATTGGTACCCGCAAGAATTTGCCTTCCAAACACCTGTAGGCATTACCTCAAATCGGGCTCTAGAGAAAGCCCATCTGTATTATTCATAAGTAATATTGGATAAATAAGGGGCAGCTGCAGTTAGGCCAAGATTTTAGGCACCTGTAATTCTCAGGGAGAGAGGCATCTTCTTTTTGCAATTCGATGTCAAATAGTCTCTGGGTAATAATTGTTTTTGCCTTATTCAGAGTTTCATCAAAAAGGTCTTCTAGGGTTTAGACCAATTTGTTTGATCTTGTTAGCAATTTGCGTAAGCCAAGGTGGATAAGGGGCTGCAGCCAAGAAATGAGATAACATTCCCTTTGGGTTATAATGAATTCAGGGGCGTAGCAAGGTAAATTGGTACCTGGGGACAAAAAATTTTTTTGTCAGCCCCAGGTAGGTAGCTGTGTTGGTCTGATGCAGTCAAATTTAATAATAATAATAATAATAATAATAATAATAATAATAATAATAATAATGTCTAGTAGCATCTGAAGAAGTGTGCATGCATCTGTGGTCAGACATTTGAAAGCGGAAGGAAGGAAGGAAGGAAGGAAGGAAGGAAGGAAGGAAGGAAGGGGTGAAAGAGAGAAAGAAAGAGGAAGAAGGAAAGGAAGGAAGGAAGGAAGGAAGGAAGGAAGGAAGGAAGGGGTGAAAGAGAGAGAGAGAGAGAAAGGAAGGAAGAAGGCTTGGTAACTGGCAGCGGCGTGAGGGGGGGGAAGGGGGCGGGGAAGAAGAGGGCATCCCGAAAGCCCTGCTTTCAGAAGCTGCTTTCGGGATGCCCCTTCCTACCCCCCAACGCTGCCTTCCTTGAGCTCCTCCTTTAAAGCAAGCACTTTGCTTGATTTAAAGGAGGAATCAACACCGTGAAAGATCCCTGTAACGAGATGAGCATATGTATATATATATATAGTAATACTTAAATAACAAACTTAACAAATGACTCCGAATACCAAAAATAACTACCGGCTAAAAATCTCATTTCACTGTTGTGATCTATCAGTTTCCTCAGAAGGGAAAAAAAGAAGAAATTATATTTTGTGTAACTCAAGACAGCTTAGTTGCTGTTAAATATAGGGGGAGGATAAGAAACTTCAAACAAAAAGAACACTCCCAGATAGTGAGTGGTAATATTCCAACTCGTGACTTTAATTAAGCTTCATTCCAAAGGTAGAAACCTAAATTTAAGTTCAAAAACAAGCTCCATAGCTTGTAAAATACGTCGACAAGGGGCTATGCAAGCTCCCACGATCTTATTGTTACGAAGCTGTTGCAACAGTGAAACGAGATTTTTAGCCGGCAACTCATCAAGGTTGTTTGGGTAGTTATTTTTGGTATTCGGAGTCATTTGTTAAGTTTGTTAAATTATTATTTTCCTTTGGATTAGTTCACAACTTTTTTTTAGTGTTTTTGAGCTATTCTACTTTGTTATTTAAGTATTACTATATATATACATACGCTCATCTCGTTACAGGGATCTTTCACGGTGTTGATTTTTTCTTTTTATTTGGATATTCCCATGATTGTCTTTTTTTTGCCTAGTGATTTAAAGGAGGAGCCCACGGCAGGCAGGCAAGGCAGGCGTGCAAGCCCAGCTCAGCCATGGAGAGGCTGTCGCTTTTGCAAGCGGAGCGACAGTCTCTCCAGTGCTGAGCCGGGCTCTTGCTTTGCTTGGGAGGATTTTGGGCTGCTCGCCCCTCCTCCACCGCTCTGTAGCCGGCAGCAGCCCAGGCTGCGGAGGGAGAAGCCCGATTTTGTGCTGCTTGTCCATCCCCCGCCGCTCTGCAGCCGGCAGCAGCCCCAGCAGAGGGGGGAGAAGCCCATTTTTGGGCTGCTTGTCCATCCCCCACTGCCCTGCAGCTGGCAGCAGCCCCAGCGGTGGAGGGAGAAGCCTGATTCTGGGCTGCTCGCCCCTCCTCCGCCACTTGGAGCCATGGCTCCAGCGGCAGAGGCAAGTCGCTTGCAACCTTGCGAGCCGCCGCACCAAAAGCAGCAGCAGCGGGGCAGTCCCACGAGAGTGTGGCAGTGCCGGCGGGCAGGTCCCGGGTGGGGCGGGGTGGGGCGGGGCTGGCCCAAGTGTCACCTCCCCTCCCCTGCAACCCGGGGCGTACCACCCCCATCCCCCCTTGCGACGCCACTGTAATGAATTTTCAACCAGAGGGATATTGCTTGTTCCCAGACTTTTAATTCAACTCTGGGAAGTCCTGCCTCTTGTCTTAGTATTACATTAGGTGTACTCTTAGGGGTACCAAATAAGGATCTAAGGAATTTTGATTGGACTGTTTTGAGAATCTTAAGCTTGGCAGAGAGTCTGATTTGTGAGCCATACAAAAGTTGGGCCAAAGATTTTGCCTGAAAAACTTTTAAGGCCATAGGAAGGAAACCAGCTCCTTTCCTTCTAAATAGTCTAAGAATGGCATTTGCACTTCTCTCTGCTGAAGTGGCTGAAGCGGTCAAATGTGCTGAAAATTTGGCATTGTAAGAGAAGGTGATGCCTAAGTATTGGAAGTTCTTAATTTGATCTATGTCATTTCCCTTCATATTCAAATTAGGTTTCCTGAAGGAGCGGCCAAAGCAAACAATTTTAGTTTTAGAACAGTTAATTGTTAACAGTTCGATGTTACATTGTTCATTGAATTTCTCTAAAGCTCATTTCAAGCCAACTTTAGTTTGTGAAAGAAGTGCAGCACCATCAGCATACATTAGAATTGGGACTGTTCTGCCTCTAGAAAACACAGGGGCGTGAGTATCAATTGCATGAATGCATGAAATCAGAGAATTGACATAGATGTTAAATAAAAATGGAGCCAGTAAACATCCTTGTCTGACCCCTTTTAGAACTGGAATTATTTTAGAAAGTCTGCCATGCTGTGCAACTCTTATCTGAAGGGTATTATTTTCATGTAGTTTAAGTAACAGAAGTAGTAGCCTTTTGTTAATACCCATGTTGGCCACTTTAGTCCAAAGCCCTCCCCTAAACATGGAATCAAACGCTGCCTTAAGATCCATGAAGGCAGCATACAAATACTTTTTCCAGTGTTTCACATACTTGTAGATAAAGTAGTCTAACGCTAGACAATGATCAATGGTGGAACGCCCAGGTGTAAAACCGGCTTGTTCAATCTCTAGTAAGTCATTTTGGTCTAGCCATTCACATAATTTTAAGCACAGATGTTTTGTATATAATTTACAAATCACGTTCAAGAGACTAATTGGCCTATAATTAGATGGATCGGAGGGGTTACCTTTTTAAATAACATCAAGAGCCTTATGATCCCAATCCCAACCCCACATGGTGTGCAAACTGATGCCCTGAACTCCCATGCCCCGGGGTGGGGTGACTGCAAACAAGGAAGTCCAGACTGGAAGGCAAACTGCATCATGGCTAGCTGGGACTGGGATCCTGGAAAGTTGGGATTAGGAGAACAAGGCACCAGAAGAATGAAAAGCCTCGCACCCTTCACTCACATCCCAAGGACCATGAGCCTCAAAAACAGTAGAAGACGTGGAAGGGCCGGGCTGAGAAACAGGCTGCCTTCAAACTGCTGAGCCAAAGATTCCAGCTCAGTATTAAACCTTGACACGGCCACCGGATCTGATCCAATATCGCCCATAATTGCACCCAAGCGATTCAGCATATGCTGGGGAACTGCTGGGGGAGGCAATAAATGCAGTGACTGAGATGGGCCTCTGATCACCCTTTTGGAAGGGAGAGCAGGACTCTGTTTCCTCTTGATAGGCATCCAAAAACATTCTTTTTAAAACAAGGGGAATTACAGAAATACAAACGGAATTGAAAAGGCACCCCACAATCAAAATGGTGCTCCTGCCAAAACAAGATGGCGCTCCCACCAAAATTAGCTGGGTGAAGACCTCCCCTACTCGAAAGAAGGTACAAAATGGCGATTGCGTTAAATTGGGTGGGTTCCAATTCGGGGAAATTCCCCACTAGCCCCTTAAGCAGAACAGGACAAAAACCAAATCGCTTGGAGAGGGAACTCCCTGCGATGCCCAAAAGCGATCGACTGTCCAATAAAATTTTCAAGCTCTAAAGCTGCAGCTGCAGCCAGGACAAGGAAAAGCTGCTGCGCCAAAGCCTACGTAAATTAAAGGGATAGGGGCAAGCTCAACAGACCAGGAGCGCTTGAGGGGCCAAAGTCCCGTGGGATGAAAGCCCCTCAGGAGGAGGGGGAAGGAAAGGAAAGGCAAGGCAAGGAAGGGAATTAACCAAGGAGGGGAGAATAACTACTGGGAAAATCAAAGGGAAAGGGGGGGGAATAAAGGAAAGAGATAACTAGGGCGATCCATCGAAGGTAAATCGTTCACTCTCTCGGTTGCACAGAGGACACGCTGTTGCTCTTTCAAATGCACGCACCAAAAAAGGAAGCTCTGGGTCACGTGCATGGGTATATATAGGTCCCTTGATCCGTTTGGATTGTGCCCCATTGGGCACCTACCAATCAGGTGTTGTGGCTAACCAATCTTACCCACCCACAACACAGGTGGTCGGTCTCCAGGTCTCACCACAACATGTGCCCTCTTTGAGGGAGGACCTGATCTAGACAAATATAAAAACCATTCTGAAAATTCTTTTTTAAAAGCATTTTTAAAAAATACATCGAATTTTCCATAAGGCTCATCATTGCCCTCTAGTGTCACATTGTATATTACACTTAAAACACACTTAAAACATTTTATTTGCAGCTGTATAGCTGAATCCCTGGACGGCCAGGCCTGGGCTTCCCTACCTCTGCTTAGGGATATAAGAACAAACAATTTCTATTCTGACCTGTCAAGGTCATCTTGTTCCCATCTGTTGCAGTTTAGTTTTTGCCAAATGTGAAATTATTTGTCTTATTTGTCTGCTATTTAATTTATTTATGTAATTTATAAATATTATTAATTTTACCTAATGACAGTGTAATTATTTCCTCACTATACTTGTCAGGGAAAAGGTCATTCATTTCAATGTAAAAGGAAAAGCAATTTAAATAAGGTGGAGGAAGTCAATGGTTATATATTGTTGGCAGACTGAATGCATCCACAGCAGCACATACTAACTGGTATTCACTGGATTGATTTCTGTTTCAGACATGGGCTAAGTAACCAGCAATTTCCACCTCTGTTTCTATTTCCATCTGAATTCCCCAATATCCATATCCCCTGTCCTGTTGTCAATTAGTCCGGTGATCTTTCCACACCAGAGAGGGAAATGGGGTCTTAGCTCTTTCTCTGCTGTGCTAATTTTCAGTTTGCAGGGATATAGGCTAAAAAGAGTAACTTTCCAAATCTGTATTTTTCCACCAGCATTCTACCACATCAGGAAACAACCACCTCCTTTTCCTGTATGTGTTTCATTTGTGGACTTTTAAGGAGAGATAAGGTTCTGTGTAAATAATGTAAAAATGTATAATTTCCATATTACAGGTTTTTAAACCCCCACCCCCACTCCACAAATAATGATTGTAGTAAAGTTATAGTAGGAATCTATCTGTTCATACATCATTCCCAGGGCACTGAGGGAATAATTCTCGATTTCAGGTCAGATGTAATCCTGTTCTAAGGAAGCTTCCTAATTTACTCTTTGCAAGATAAGACCCACCTCCCTTTGTTCTTAGCATTGTGTACAAAGAGGAAACAAAAAATGATGAGGCACACTGAGCTGTTGTTGGGAAATATGCCATTATTTGTGGTTGAGCAAACATCAGACATCTGTAGTTGGAGGAAGGAAGGGCTAAGCGGGTGTTATAAAAAGAGTACCCGCCTCATGCCTGTCAGAGTCCCTTAGAGAAGAGCTGGGGTCCATCATGGCATTCCTCTTGCTCACCTGCGGTCTCTCACTATTGTTGCCTGAAGCTGTGGGTAAGAAATATTCCATGAATTGTTTCTGATTCATCTTAATGAAGCTCCCTTTTTCTGTTATAATGGCAATGGCACCTACCTGAGAGTTGCTGGAACTGAGTTACTCCCAGGTAAGTGTGCATAGGATTGCAGCCTCCATAGAGGTTCTATAGCCCTTAAACTAAACCTCAGGCATGTAAAACTAAGGGTAGACTGAAATTCCCTCCCCTTAAAAACCGCCACATCATTCCATTGCAAATATGGGGCATGGTTTTCTGCTGCTTTTAGAAGACACCTGAAGGTAGTGTGTTTAGGGAAGTTTCTAATGTTTGATGTTTTAGTATGTGATGTGAGCCACCCAGAGTGGCTGGGAAAACCCAGCCAGATGGGTGAGGTATTAATAATAATAATAATAATAATAATAATAATAATAGGCTCACTCATACTTACCTTTTCTCCACATTTCTAGGCACAGGTCTGGGATTTCCAGGTCCACATCTGACTGCTTGTTTTTGGACCTGGCATTCCTGAAAACACACTGTTTACCGCTGAATTGGAGCAAATGGCAATCCATGGAAAACCCAAATTGCCATTTGATGCAATTCAGTGCTAAAGATTGGGTTTTCCTGGCAAACTGGTGGGCAATTAAATAAAAAAGTAAGCACTCAGACATGGACTGAGAAAGCATGGCTGCTGGTCTAAAGTGCTTCTACCACAGTCCAGGTTGGGTGGGATGCTCCAGTGACTACATATGGTACCAGTCTGGGGAGGGGGGAATGCCAGACCAACACAGGAGACAGCTTGAGAAGCAGTGGCTTGCTCTGTATCCAATGCTTGCTCACTGCTAGTTTTTGAAGCCACATTCACATGGTGTTAGCCACAATCCTTATTGATGCTGTAGTTTCTGCTGTTTGGTGTGTGATTTTCTTAAACCAGCTTCAATTCGACTAGAAAACTGAATGCTGAGTGAGTGGAAATTAAGACAGCTGTCGCACATACAATCATAGAATCATAGAATCATAGAGTTGGAAGAGACCACAAGGGCCATCCAGTCCAACCCCCTGCCAAGCAGGAAACACCATCAAAGCATTCCTGACAGATGGCTGTCAAGCCTCTGCTTAAAGACCTCCAAAGAAGGAGACTCCACCACACTCCTTGGTAGCAAATTCCACTGCCAAACAGCTCTCACTGTCAGGAAGTTCTTCCTAATGTTTAAGTGGAATCTTCTTTCTTGTAGTCATGCATGAATGATAACTACACCGTTTCCAGTTATTGAATTGTAGTCCTTATTCTTACACCTTTGTCCCCTGTTTCCATTTCAGTTGGTTATCCCTGTGTCTATCCATTTAAGTACAACAATAAATCCTATTCCTCTTGCACCAACGATGGCGTTGATTACCTGTGGTGTGCCATAACAGTTGACACTACCACAAAAATCATGAAGGACTTTAAAAAATGTAAAACTAAAGGTGAACTGTATTTTCTTCTATTTCTGTTTTCCTATGTCACACATATGCATAGCCATTTTACTGAAATAAAGTAAACAGATCCTCCTCGTGAACTTTAAAGCTAGATGTGGGTTTTCCATAGGCATCTGATTGGACATTGTGGAAACAAAATGTTGGATTAGATGGGCCTTTGGTCTGATGCAGCAGAACTCTTTCTGTGCTCTTAAACAGGTTTGAGACTACCATCAGTAGCTTGTATAGATCTTCCTTATTCCTGAACTATTACAAATCTCCTTCCAAGGATTTGTTAAACGTTGCTTCAAACAACAAGATCTCTGACGAAGTGAAACACATCACCAGTATGTTAATCTGAAAATATGGTTCAAACTATGCATGCATAGGACCATAGAAAACTGAGTAAATAATCTTCAGAACAGTTAAAGAAGGATTGGTTAGATTATACATGATATAATAGTTTGGTGCACAGTATATAATAGCTTTGTGAGCTTATATGAGAATAAGTTATAGAAAAAGAGACGCTTTTGTAAAAAAATTCCTACTAATAATTGATAGATTGCATAGACCATAAAAGTGACATGTCATCTTTTCTAATACGAGTGATATTACATTGGCATAAATGCCAGGTATCCTCATGTCTTGTTTTATATTTAGTATAACTGAATTCATTCACTTAATCTTCATAGTTTCTTGTTTCTTTAACATTATTGTCAGTTGAGCAATTGTCACTTTCTCTCACAGGCTCCTGACCAATTCTTTTGTCCTTGGTTTGCAGCTATCTTTATCAGCCTTTGCAAAGGACATCCCTGGCAAGGTTTATATATATGTGACTTCTTCACCATTTTTTTTTTTTGTATTTTGTGATCATCACTAGTATGTTTCAATGCATATAATCTCACTCTGTTTGCGTCTAGAGTATGGAGGTAATGATGATACACGAGCCTGTGTCTTCCCCTTTGTGTACAAGGAACAAACCTTCGATACCTGCACCAATCAGGGTTCATATATACAGGACTTCTGGTGTGCGACAACAGAGAACTATGATCAGGACGGGAAATGGAGCTACTGTGCTGATACCGGTGAGTATGATGCAGGGACAAGGAGAGTGACAGGGAAGTTCAGTATTCCCCAGTCTGGTGCCCTCCAGACATTTTAAACTGCAATTCCCATCACCAGACAGGGAAGTTCAGTATTCCCCAGTCTGGTGCCCTCCAGACATTTTAAACTGCAATTCCCATCACCACTGACCAGTGGCCATACTTATTGGGGGCAGACTGATGTGAAACACCTGGAAGGCCCCATGTTGGGAGCACTTGCTTTGCATACAAAACATCAAAATTTCATTCCCCAGAATCTCCAGGTAGGGCTGGAAGAGAGTCCCCCAGGACAACCTAACTAGGTGTCTCTAGGAGCACATCCACCATGACCAGAAGCAGCACAGGGAGGGAATCCTTGTTGCAGCGGGGAGGTCAGTACACCAAAAGGAATCCTGTACTGCCCCTATTGCCCAACTTCCAGAACATGCACTCAGAATACTGGGCCTTCCCAATAGGATGCCTGGTGCAAACTAATGACTTCCTAAAAATCAGTGCAACCCCCCCCTTCCGTCCACATGACCTGCGTTGCTATGCGTAAGAGAAACCTGGTGGAAAAGCAGCGGCAAGGACAGGCCCATCTGCTTCATCCAACCAAGTCTCTGTCACACATGCCAGGTCAAGTGCTCCATCCACAATCAGGTCATGGATGGCAGTGGCTTTATTCATCATTGACCTGGCATTGCACAGCAACACTTTCAGGTCATGTGGGTTTCCCTTGCTGATTCCAGTGTCCTTCCTGTCAGGAGCACACCTGGAGGCAGGGAAAGTCCTCAAACAATAACTAAGCCTGCCTCCACGGTAATGACATGGTCTGGTCTTAGCGTAACTCCTCCTCCTGCCCGTGATCACTGAGATCAGATGTCCCAATACCCCCCCCCGCCCGTGGAACCTGCCCCAGCCATTCTGTTGCCTGAAGCCCACTCCCAGGCAGCCCTAACCTTAAAAAGCAAAATACAAACTATACAATCTACACTAATAAAGTGCAAGTTGGGACTTGGAACGCAGAGACACTTTGGGCGGCCGGGCGGCCGTTGGCGTGAGCGAGCTGCTCCCCGGCGCTCGAGCCCAAAGAGGCCTCACCTTTTTGGGCGCTGAGGCAGCCCAGCTCTGGACCCTGCAACGATGACGGCAGCGGTGGATGTTGTTGTTGTTGCTGCTGCTGCTGCAGACCCCCTCCTGCCCCGTTGGCCTGCATGGTGCTGCTGCTGCCGCTGGCTCTGAGGGGGTTGGCAGCAGGGGGGGCGAGCCCGGCGGAGAGCGAGGGGGACGGGGACGAGGTGAGGCCTGTTCTGCCTGCGGAAGCCCAGGGCTCTCCTGCTCCCTCTGCCGCCGCCGGGGAGGCCCGCGCTTTCTTCCGCAGTGGCGGGGAGGCTCCACCGGTGTCTGAGTCGGAGGAGGAGGAAGCGGAGGCCAGAATTTCCTCGCCGAGAGCGGCCGTGGTGGGAAGCCGGGGGGTGGGGAGTGAGGAAGGGGAGGCAGGGTGGGAGTGGGGGGGGAGGGTGGTGGCGAGGAGCGGGGTGGGGGAAGCCCTGTTCTAGCGCCCATTAATTTAACGGGTTTAAACCACTAGTAACCTAATAAAATATTGAAAGTAAAAACAAAGAAAGAGACAATTATGCTAAAATTAAACTACTCCCCACCCCAACTAAACGTTTATCCCACCCCAAACAGAAAGAAAACAATAAAATAAAATATTATTTAAAAATCCACCATTTGAGGTGCATCTGATTAAGTACACTTAATAGATTTAAAACCATTTTCGCCACTTGCTGCAGAAAGCTGTTCAGAGAATGTGTAGGCCCGATGGAACTGGCTTGCAGGGGGTAGCGGTCTTCTCAAACACTCACATGTATTATAAACATATAACACCAGGTGGTGCTGAAGAGCACAAACATTTATATGTGATTTAATTAATTAATTAATTAATTATTGCACCTGTCCTCCGAAGAACTCAAGGTGGTGCACATGGTTCTCCTGCTCTCCATCTTATCGTCACAACACCCCTTATAACAGATTGGTTAGGAAGAGAGTTGGTGACCAGTAGGATCAGCAGCACAATCTACAGCACCAAAGTGACAGGCGGAAAGATGGCTGTGAATCTTCCCCTGCTGTTCAGGACCCCCCCTCCCCGCCCCCTGCATCCCTTCTCTTCCAACTGGTCTCACTCAGAGTACTGAAGTTTGTTTGGGAGAAAAGGGATGTTGAGGGTGGTTTGCTGAAGAAGTCACTGTTCAGATGAAGGGTTCAGCAAGCCCTGCCCGCCTCCCCATTTGATACATCACATGGCACCACAATTCCTTTGCTTCATTGTCATCATGGCATGTAATTTAGGCCTTGACATGATTGTTTGTGGGCTATGGCTTTTGCTAATAGTGCCAAAACTCTCTTCATTGTTCAACAGTTTATGCATAAATGCATCCAGAGGTACAGTGGTTCATATCCCACTAACATGTACTTTGAGTATACCCACTGAAATTAGCCATGCCCATTAATTTCATTGGGTCTACTCTGAGCGTGACTAACATTTGTGGAAAGGAGTTAACATTGTACAGTGAGTATTGAGCCTTCAGTAGATGTCAGTTGATCAAACTGGGATGGATCTGGGAAACCCCAATCTCCACAAGTGCTTGAAACATTATGTATGGTGCTTGCAATATGACTCTAAAGCAAGGTTTGGAAATGCTAAAAGGCAATGCTATGATGAGTCACTGATGTTTAGCGTGGGGAGAGAATTCTGGGTCACAGTGTCCACAGGTTTGTTGTAAATATAAATTAATACTTATGAAGTAAATCTATTGTACTTCCCAGAACTTGTTAGTTGGAAGAATCCTTTCCATTTTTTAATCATTTGGGCTATAGGTTTCATTGGAACTGTTCAACATTAATGATATTTTGATTACTCTGTTCTCGTTTTCCAGGAGTTCAACCAGATGGCAGCTATAAATATCAGTGATTCCAGTTATCCAGCTTGGATCACAACAGGTGGATGGGTAAAAGAAAGATAATTGGGTGCACCGACTACAAGCCTTGCTAAGTGGGTTGTGCTGCAAATAATTTAGAAGAATGATTACTCTGTTACCGATATGTAAAGTCTTGGGAGTTCTTCACCCTGTGAGGTCTCCTAAAAATAAATAAGATGTGGCAGTGGGAGATTATTAATCTTTGTCAAACTGTATCTTTGTGCTGCAAAAATAAAACATTTCTTTTAGTTTGCTGGGCAGCATAAAAAATGTATGATGAGTGATCACTATGAAATATGATGAGTGCTGGAGAACGTTTTTGCCACTGCATCAATGAGATTGCATTGTGTTCATAGGATGAATGAAAATATGGCTGGTTGTATGTGAGAGTTTGTGTGTTCTATCACACACTTCAGCCAATCGTCCAAAAGCTTCCCAAGTGGTCTCTAGCTTTCAGTGGTTCATGTCAAAGAAATATGAGTATGATTCAGTTTTTAGAGATATCATAATAAATGCCAGCATCAGTAAATCAAAGCTCTCATGTCCAGTCAATGCCCTCAGCCCTGAATGGCACAGCCCTGCCACCCCATTCAACTCTTGTCACTTCCTGAAAATTCTACCTTCTCAGCCTTGGATAATCATTTGTCTTTCTGCCAGATATAGTGCCAATTTGAATAAGGTGAAAAACGCAGGCTCCAACTACACCTTGTCTTAGAAGTGCAAGGCGAATGAAAGGATGCTCTGGCCTCATCCATCAGCCAAAGGACCAAGCATTGCTGAGTTTTGTTTCTTTGTCTGAGCTCTGGTTGTGTTATATGGTAATCCACCTCCTGTAATCCAACTGGAACGTCATTCAGTGGAAAGATGGGGTAGAAATTCTCATTAAAAAAAAGAAAAAATGTTATGTATTGAAGTTCTCACCCTAGGCCACTAGGGGTGTGTGTATATAGTTCATTCTGCTGCAGTTTTCACTCAGGTCTGCACATGCAAATGAGGGATTGAAAAGTGACGTTCAGGGATTGGGTAACTACAGAAAGTTGTTACTGTTGCTTGTAGCTGAGTTCTATATAAGCAGGCTGCTGAGCCCTTCAGCTCACTTCTGTTCCAGCCTGAGAATAAACAAGAGCTGCTTGGAAATCACTGTGTCGTCTGCTGTGTCCACCCACTACTTAACACTGGTGGCGAAGGTGGGGTCATGGACATCAGAACACAGCCAGACGCAGCCATTCTCGGAGCAAGAGCAAATAACTGAGCTGAATCACTGAGCTGAAACGCTGAGTGAAATCACTGAACAGAACCAATTCAGAGCTGCCCGTTCTGGCTAGAGCACTGTGTTCCATCCGTCGCCCACCACGTCAGCATCGGAATCATGGCTACACTAGTGCCTCTACCGCCGTTTGCCCCAGCCTCTGAATCATGGGACTCATACCTTGCTCGGTTCGAATGCTACCTTCAAGCAAACGAGCTAACAGAAGTATTAGAAGAACGGAAGCGAGGCCTCTTCCTCAGCCTCTGCGGGCCCGAAGTGTTTGAGATGGCCAGAGTTTTAGTCGCACCACTCGCAGTCCACAGAGCACCGTGGGACGTGCTACGAGAGAAGCTACACAGCCACTACGCGCCCAAGCCATCCAAAATTGCTGCCCGTCATGTTTTTTATCACCGGAACCAGGCAGAGGGGGAGTCGATCAACAACTATGTTACCGCCCTTCGAAAGGCCGCATTGACCTGCGAGTTCCGAGACTTAGGCGATGCTCTGATGGATCGGATCGTCTGTGGGGTCTGGGACTACCGTCTGCAACGGCGTCTCCTCGCTAAGCCAGACCTCACACTGCAGAAGGCCATCGAGGAGGCTGCAGCCTCAGAAGCTGCTGAACTCTCCACCCAAGAGATCCGCAAGGCCCGCAGCCCACATCCTACTAAGAAGCCAATTGCTGTACACCATGAAGAGGCTAGCAGTGATGAGGCGTCAACTCAACCAGCGAAGCCAATGACGTGCACCAGACGAAGCGGGAACACAGGAAGTTCAAACAGAAGTCCAAGGACCAATCAGAATGTGCTGGCTGTGGAGGTAACCACCCCCGCGCCAAGTGTCGATTCAGAGACGCCATCTGCCGGCAGTGCTCCAGAAAAGGCCACATCGCTAAGGTCTGCCAATCAGCTCCGTCAAACACGGCCTCTTCACCATCTCATAAGTCCAAGTCGTCACCCTGGTCCACAAACAGTAACTGATTAACTCTCACCAACTATTGCTGTTCATCCGGAACCACGATTGGACAAACCGACTCGCCTACGCGACGTAAACTACACATCATGGTGTGACGTAAACTACACATCAAAGTGACGTTCAGGGACTACAGAAAGTTGTTACTGTTGCTTGTAGCGGAGTTCTATATAAGCAGGCTGCTGAGCTCTTCAGCTCACTTCTGTTCCAGCCTGAGAATAAACAAGACCTGCTTGGAAATCACTGTGTCGTCTGCTGTGTCCACCCACTACTTAACAAAAAAGATAATGGCTGATGATGGTCTTCCGCTGTACTGATGTAGTAAAGTTTATGTTCTTATTCTGTAGATCAGTTGGGGGTTGGGGCAGGAATTGAGAAAGAATATATAAATGAAGTTTCATTTTAAGCATCTTATAAGGATTTGGATTGCTGAAACCACTATTTGCTTAGAAGATAGACAGTTGATGAGGCCACATGTTAATATTTTGACTTCACACTTTTATTACAATGCATGTTGAGGCTTAGAATTTCAACACTTATGAAAACAGACCTGGTGCCTGGAGGGATCTCTTTGTACATCCGTAAAAATGTCTTTAAACCAGGCGATCACAAAAGAGGGGATTTCCTGTTCCCCCATACCCCCTCTCACCTCAGCTACCCACAGCTAAAGGTCTACAGTAGCTTTATTAACAGCTTTTATTACAGATTTGTATTTCATTCCTAGTTTCAGGCTGCCTCTGCAGTTTTATTAATGTCATATAGTTTTCCCCTCATTTTCTCAATCTTTTTCTTTTTGGTTTCCTGGGCCCACTCTTCTGACAGTTCATTTTTAAACTACTGTAGGATTTCAGTTATGGGTTCCCAGTCCTCTCTTAAGAGGTGTGCTGATTTCTGAGGCACAGTGGGGCCTAGCACTGGATCACATAACCATCCTGAAGAAACACTGCAACAGGGGGCAAAATAGGTTTGTAGGGATCTTTCTTTAATGTTTGGAAGGCTCTGGTTCATGATCTTCTGGATAACTTCTTGTTGGGTGACTTTCTAAAATATTAAGCGTGGATGGGATCAGGGCAGTCACATTAGAATGCCATCTTTGGTGATGACATCACACACACACACACACACTTTCTACAGTACAGTCTTTTTCAGTATGGCAGAGGCTTATGCTCTTCAGTAACCTCCTTGAGGTTTGAAAGCCTGTAGGAAATGTCATGTGGACTAAAACAACACAACAGTTCATCAGAAGCACTTCCTTTCCTTTGTCAGGCTCCGTTCAACCATTTGAAAATGGCTGTGTAATGCTTTCTGTCTGTTCTGCCAAATATACGAATCAGCGATGCTTTGTTTGCTGAGCAAAATCAAAAAGGTAATGGAAGGTGATAATATGCAAAGGATCAGCTTGAGGCAAAGCAGGGATATGGATCAGTGGGAGAGTTTGTCAGGGTACAATATACCATGGGAAGCAGCAACAGATATTCAAACCACAAAAGGTGGAAAGTTAAAGTCCATTGTATGGAGTACAAAACAGTGAAGTACACGTCCGCTAGGCTGCCATGCAACAATTCAAAAAGAAAATTCCTTCAGTCTCAACATGGGATATAATTCCTGTTTGAAAGTGGTTTACTGCAGTCTAAATGACACATTCAGCCCTCTTCAGATGAAGTGAGTCCTGGGCTTTTTTGGTCAGCGTAGGGCACCAATGGAATAAGCAGATCATCATACGTTCTGTTATATACATTATCATTTTTTTTGCTGTTATAGAGTAGGCTAGGTTCTACAAATATTCAAGCACCCCTTTATTTTCTCCATTCTGGCAAGCAAGAGATATTATCAGATTTCAATGACAAATTCCAGCCAGTGACAGATCTACACTGGTTGTTTATAATGTTAAAAAATGTGTTAATAAAACATGACACCTGAGGGCACTGCAGAGCACTGAGCATTCAACAATAGAGAATTGTAGATCCAACCCAGGCCAAAACACTCAAGGAGCATAGGTCAGCCAAGGGTGAACACCTAGATAGGCAGAAAGCAGGGGACAGGCTATGTCCACCACCCAGATGTCACCCTGGACTCAGGCATGGACACAACCCCCCTCATAATCATAATCAGTCTTCACCACCAGTACATTTTTAAATGGAGATTCTGGATTTAGTTTTACTTTTATCTAATATTTTTTTTCAGGTTTAGTTCAAAGTACTTCATTCAAAAACAAGGTGTACACATGGGCTCTAAATGTGCTCCCAGTGTGGCCAATATCTTTATGAATTTTTTTGATTGAGAACATATTGCTCATAGTAATCCACTCAGTGAATACATCTTGTTTTATGGCCTGTATATAGATGATTTGATATTTATATTTTCGGAGGCTATTTTTGAACCGTTCAACCATTGGATCAATCATGTGAGTCCACACTTGACCTTTCAAGTCCATAGTGCACAAAGTCATTTAAATATATTTTGATGCATACGGATTTAAAATCCACTCCCCGACTGCTGGGCAGAGGCAATAATCATCCCAATCTATGAGAAAGGACCCACGTCAGACCCATGCGAGTTATAGGCCCATCAGTCTCCTCCCTATACCCAGCAAATTATATGCCAAACACCTTCACATTAAATTAATTAACTGGATGGAATCCGAGGCAATTCTGGCGGAGGAGCAAGCTGGGTTTAGACAGGGCAGAACGACAATAGACCACTGCTTCATATTAGCACACCTCATCAATAAATATGTCAAAAAACACGTGGGGTGCTATACGCGGCCTTCATAGACCTGAGGGCGGCCTTCGACTCAATTTCACAAGTCAGACTTTGGACCAAACTGAACACAACTAGCATTGCTAAAAGACTATCGCGATTGATAAATTGTCTTTACAAAGATACCAAGCTTTATGTAAGAGCATCACTTAATGGGCAACTCATCGGCCCTATTACATCCACCAAAGGGGTAAAACAAGGTTGCATTTTAGCCCCGGCCCTATTTAATTTATATATCAATGACATGATCAACTGTCTAACAGCCCCGGAGTTCCATGCCCCCAAATTGGCTGAAAAACCAATTTCAGTGCTCCTGTACGCGGATGACGCGGTTCTCCTTTCACGAACTAAAATTGGCCTCAAAAGATTGATGAGGGAATTTTCGGCTTACTGCAGGAGAGAACAATTGGTGGTGAACTGCCAGAAAACTAAGGTTATGGTGTTTGCTAGGAGACACAGAACACACAGATGGGCAATGGATGATCAGATAATAGAGCAGGTCATTATGTGTATTTGTATTTGTTTTTTTGTAAGGTCTTCAAATACCTGGGAATCGTCTTCCAGTCAACAGGGTCGTGGGTAGCACATCAAAAATATGTCAGTGAAAAAGCATCCCAAAGTGCTAAGATTCTGTCGTGCTTTTTCTATACAAAGGGAGGCAGATATATCCCAGCAGCCTTAGAGGTATTTCAAGCAAAACCTCTAGCACAATTCTCTACAGGGCTCCAATTTGGACGGGGAATCAGTGTAGCATCCTGGAAACAGTCCAATCAAAATTTCTAAGACAGATCTGTGCCGTTCCACCATGCGCACCAAATGCGGCTCTATGCCATGAGGCCAGCCTTCCATCTGTTGAAACATGGACTTGGCAAAGAACACTAAATTACTGGCTCTGTCTAAATCTAAATCCAACTGGGCTATTGCATCTAGTCACACGGGACGTACACAAAAGCTCATGGGTAAAGGCTGTACACCAAAAACTCCTCTCGTGTGGCTTGCATGCACAGCATTTACTCACAATGGGCCTATCCAAGGCAAAAAGCCTCATAAACCAGCACCTGAAGAATATCGAACAGCAAAATAACCTGGCCATCATTAAGAAATTCAGTGCATGGTACATTCATTTTCCCCCTCCTACCTGGACTCCCAGGCGGCATACCTGTCTAATTTAACTATTCCAAAATATAGGCGAGCTTTTACGTTGGCCAGATTAGATATGCTACCTTCCGCTGTTCTTGAAGGCCGATTCTCAAAAACACCATTCCAGAATCGACTCTGCCCCTGTGGAGTCGGTAATGTGGAGACTGTATCACATGTACTCCTGTCTTGCCCCTTATATAAAGACTTGAGGGAAGAGATTGTCATGCCCCTTATACTTGCCATTCCGGGCCGCCCATCCAAGGACATACTGTTTTTCCTCCTGGCGGACCAGAATACCCAGACAACGGAGAAGGTAGCCAGATTTGTTGAGAGGGCCATGAAATTTAGGGCTGCCAGCTGAATGATAGCAGTACCCCTCATAATTAAGATCTCATTTATTCTTGTTTTAATTGTGCCAAATCCCGATTCAGCTCATTTTATTGGTTATATATGGTTTTTATCAGTATCTGTAATATTGTCTTTTTGAAGCAATGGCAAATAAAGCTTGTTGTTGTTGTTTAAAATCCACACTCACACAACGTACGTTGCGAAGTCCTACATGTGTTTTTTTTTTAGATGTGTAAATATGCTCTACAGGTAAAAGAGTTTACCAATAAAGAAGATTTTAAGTTAGCTTTGCAGGCATTTACCACATGTGCTACTCCATGTGTAATTTATGTGAATAGATGTCCCTGTGGTTTGTTGTATGTAGGTCATACTCTCAGACCTATTAAAGTAAGAATATCAAGGCACTGTTCTAGGATTAAGAACAATGTAATAGATGCTCCTCTAGTACAACATTTTATTGAAGCATCTCATTCAGATGAGTACCTGACCTTTTTTGTAATTTGGACATTTTTGGGTCCTGTAGAACAAGCTAAAAATATGCTCATGCAGAAAGAAACTAGGTTAATTTTTTTACTGAATACCCTACACCCCTCAGGACTGAATACTGAAATTGATTACATTTGCTTTTTATGAGTAGGCACCAGTATTGATAAGAAGAATACCTTAGTGTGGACTAAGTTTGTTTACTTCTGTGGGGTGGTGGGGTCTCTAGATAATAATAATAATAATAATAATAATAATAATAATAATAATAATAATAAACGCAGTGAGTGAGATGGGCCTCTGATCACCCTTTTGGGAGGGAGAGCAGGACTGGGATTCCTTTGGATAGGCATCCCAAAACCTTCTTTTGAAAACAAGGGGAATTACAGAAATACAAACAGAATTGAAAAGGCACTGCACAATCAAAATGGCGCTCCCGCCGAAACAAGATGGTGCTCCCACCAAAATTAGCTGGTGAAGACCTCCCCTACTCGAAAGAAGGTACAAAATGACGATTGCATTAAATCCGGGGGTGGGGGGTCCGATTTGGGGAAATTCCCCACTAGCCCCTTAAGCAGAACAGGACAAAAAACTAATCGCTTGGAGCGGGAACTCCCCGCGATGCCCAAAAAACGATCGACTGTCCAATAAAATTTTCAAGCCCTAAAGCTGCAGCTAAAGGCCAAGAGAAGGAAAAGCCACTGTGCCAAAGCCTATGGCAATTAAAGAGATAGGGGCAAGCTCGACAGACCGGGAGCGCTCTAGGGGCCAAAGCCCCATGGGATGAAAGCCCCTTGGGAGGAGGGGGAAAGAAAGGCAAGGCAAGGCAAGGAAGGGAATTAACCAAGGAGGGGAGAATAACTACTGGGAAAATCAAAGGGAAAGGGGGGAATAAAGGAAAGAGCTAACTAGGATGATCCATCAAAAGTAAATCATTCTCTCTCTCAGTTGCACAGAGAACAGGCTGTTGCTGTTCCGAATGCACGCACCGAAAGAGGAAGCTCTGGGTCACGTGCATGGGTATATAGGTCCATCGATCCATTTGAACTGATCCACTGGGTCTTGTTTCATTGTATTTTATGAACACTCATTTCTGTTAAAATTTATATGATACAGTTAATTAATATAGTTTATTTTGTAATGGTGCAGCCGGTTACGACCAATGTGTTAATTGAGTATAACTTTACAAAACCCTACGTTTGTTGTTGTTTTACTATTGTTTGTACCATGACTGAGTTTTCTAAGTTGTTTGGATATAGTGATACAGAGAAAGACAAATTATTAAGCCTGTTTACTTTTTTCCAGTGTGAAGATGACCAATTGTTAAAAAAAGAAGACACGTCGTTACTTAGTTTGTCAAAACAAAAGGTACATTTAGAAATACACGCAGCAGCGTTAACTGAATATGTAAAAAACAATTTAATCCCTAGAGGACTTAGGATCCCTAAGGCACCTACTCTCTAGGTAAGAACTATAGGAGCTTTGTTGAAAAATGGGTATCTATTTTGAATAAATGTTCTAATGATCTAATGCTTTTGATCATAGAACAATCCACCATTGATTTAGAAAAAATCAACAAAGATTTAATGGACTTAATAGAAAGGACAAAAACTAAATACAATACGGAGCATTTTGACAAATTCACTCACAAGCTGGATCAGGATGTTAATAAGTTTTCCAAAGAATTAGCCAATTTTAAGAAAAAGAAGTTGAGCAGAGATCACAATGCTTATTCCACAGGTAAAGTTAATTTATGGCTGAATTCTTCAGAACTAGTTCACAGGAAAACAGATCAGATATATCTTCACTTTCGACCACTCCTACTGATTATGAGCACCTTAGCCTATCTAGTGCCATCGGTTCAGATGAAGACAGAGAACTTGGGCTTAGATCTGGTTAGACGTACCTGTCTTTTTCCACAGGGCGCACCAGACGCCCCTCCTGGAGGAAATAATCCTTGAACATCGCTTTAGTGGTTAATTTATCTGACAGGACATTAACACCAGAGGAATCTCAAGTATTAAATTTGGGTCTAGGTTTTGTTCCCACTCCCAAGTACTCCGCATTTCAAACCAGAATAGTTTTATTTCAACTAATTCATCAAATCAAATTAAGAGATTTTTTATTTTTTGCAACACTTCTTGGAAACCAGAACCTTTTAAGTGAAAATCTACCTTCATTCCGGTTTCTCACAACCACCTTATTAGAACATTTCAACAATTATATGATACAGTGAATTACCCTGTTTCCCCCCCCCAAAAAAGATGTAGCCATAGAATAAGCCATAGCAGGATTTCTACGCATTTGCAAAATATAAGCCATACCGCGAAAATAAGAAATAGTGATGTGGCACCTCTCCCTTAAGATGACCTGGATAGGGGTGGCTATGCAGCATACCGACGGAAAGTGGTTAAAATAAGACATCCCCCGAAAATAAGCCATACTGTGTTTTTTTGAGGGAAATATATATATATGACAGTGTCTTATTTTAGTCGAAAAACAGTACTATACTTTGTTTTGCAAGAGTGCAGCTGGTTATGACTCGTGTGTTTAATCTGAAAATCCAAGCCACAAATTTAAAGCAAGAACTGTGTCAGGGTACCTGTGAAGTCACGGCCTTAAGGTGGGCAGCTTAATGGGAATACAAGCCAAGGTCAATAAGACCACATTTAACATTGTGGGCTGCTTGAGGAGAGGCTGCCTTCTGTTCCTACTGGGTACCTCTCCTCGCACCTCGAAAGGGCTGCTTAATTCAGCAAGATGTGGTAGGATGACTGCCGGAAAACTTATCGCAAACATGGGAATACCTACCTCTCTGACACTGGCAGGACCCTTATTATATTCCCAACATATAAGACGCCTTCCTGGCTTCTTAATCTTCTGCTTGGATTTTAATGCTCAGTGGACTCCTCTCGAAATTTTGGATTTTAACTGCTCAGTGGACTTGCTCTCGAAATTTGGAGCGACATAAGTAGTCCATACATCAAGATCCTTACAATCCCAATCAGCAGAAAGGATCTTGGCAGCCCAATGACAAAAAAAAACCTCTCATTGTAGCTCCCCGGCCAATATAAAGGCCTTACACACCGATTGATAAATCCACAGGTGCAAACCTCTCTTGGGGTAAGCTGCAGAAATAACACCAACATATACCTGAAAGGCATCCAGCTACTTCTCAAAAGATCTCTCCACTTTAATGGAGCTGGCCTTACCCTTGCCCAAAGCAACCTGCTTATCCTTGTCTGGGCATACATTAGGGGGAAGGAGTTTGAAAATATCCACATAGAGACTATTGAGTATCCTGTTTTGCATTCTGGATGGCAAATGCGCACCTGGGATAATATGCCTGATAGCATTGGTCGAAACTTTAACACCTTTGACCAGTTCGCCATCAATACATTCCAAAGGAAGGCAGTACCTGGCCCTATGGGAGTTGGCTCTATGCTGCCATGCCCACTTCGGCAGGCCCAAAGCCCCCTCACCATGACCCTAATACAGACGCAATGCTATAACTGAATCATCATCAAAGGTCTGAGAATACGTAGCAGTAGAAGAGGAGGAGTTTCCACCTCTGTACCTCTTGGCCCTGTGTTTGGAGCGACGGCGCTTCTGCCACTTGCCACCAGAAGAAGGGACTCTAGGCACCAGGAGATCCTGCTCAGATGACTGGATGTAGAGCACCTCCCTCGAAGGAGCAGACTGCACCTGCACAGAACTAAAAGCATGTGAGGAATTGGCTGGGAAGATGACCCCCCCACACACACACACACATGCTGTGCAAACTGAGGCCTGGGGGTGCCGACTGCAAACGAGGCAGTCCAGACTGGAAGGCACGCTGTATCATGGCACCCATACTGCTAGGACCACCCCTAGGACTAGCTGGGACTGGGATCCTGGAAGGTTGGAATTGGGAGAACAAGGCACCAGAAGAATCAATAGCCTTGCTCCCTTCACTCATATCCGAAGGGCCATGAGCCTTAAAAACAGTAGAAGACATGGAAGGGCCGGGCTGAGAAACAGGCTGCCTTCCAAACTGCTGAGTCAAAGATTCCAGCTCAGTATTAAAGCTGGGTGAAGACCTCCCCTACTCAAAAGAAGGTACAAAATGGCGATCACATTTTAATGGGGGGGGGCGGGGTGTTTCCGGCCCTGGAAATTCCCCACCAGCCCCTTAAGCAGAACAGAACAAAAAGCAGATTGCTTGGAGAGCGAACTCCCCATGATGCCCAAAAGCAATCGGCTCCCCAATAAATTTTTCAAGTCCCAAAGCTTGAAAGGAAGAAGGAAAAGCCAATGTGCAAAAGCCCACACCAAATAAAAGAGGTAGTGGCAAGCTCTACATGGGTATATATAGGTCCCTCAATCCGTTTGGACTGTGCACCATTGGCCAGATTGAACCCAACATCAAGGGACCTACCAATCAGGTGTTGTGGCTAACCAATCTTACCCACCCACAACACAGGCGGTCAGTCTCCAGGTCTCACCACAACAAGTGCCCTCTTTGAGGGAGGACCCGATCTAGATACATATAAAAACCATTCTGAAAATGCTTTTTAAAAAGCATTTTAAAAAAATACATTGAATTTTCCATAATGCTCATCATTGCCCTTTAGTGTCACATTGTATATTACACTTAAAACGTTTTATTTGCAGCTGTATAGCTGAGTCCCTGGAGGGCCAGGCCTGAGCTTCCCTACCCCTGCTTAAGGATGTAAGAACAAGCAATTTCTATTCTGACCTGTCAAGGTCATCTTGTTCCCATCTCTTGTAGTTTCGTTTTAGCCAAATACGAAATTATTTGTCTTCTTTGTCTGCTATTTAATTTATATATGTGATTTACAAACATTATTAATTTTACATCATTAACAATGTAATCATTTCCTTACTATACTTGTCAGCGAAAAGGCCATTCACTTCAAAATAAAGGGGGGGAATTAATGGGTTGGAGGAAGTCAGTGATCATATATTGTTGGCAGACTGAAAGCCACCACAGCAGAAAATACCAACTGGTATTCACTGGACTGATTTCTGCTTCAGACATGGGCTAAATAAGCAGGAATTTCCACCTCTGTTTCTATTTCCATCTGAATTTCCCCATATCCATATCCCCTGCCCTGTTGTCAATTAGTCCGGTGATCTTTCCACACCAGAGAGGAAAATGGGGTCTTAGCTCTTTCTCTGCTGTGCTAATTTTCAGTTTGCAGGGATATAGGCTAAAAAGAGTAACTTTCCAAATCTGTATTTTTCCACCCGCATCTAAAATACTATCTTATTTATTTTAAAGTACAGTACATTGATTCTTGACTTCATTTTATGGAGCAATGTTCTCGTTAGACAGTAGAATTTGTGTTCAATTGCTGTTTTAGGGGGGGTTTTTCATCATCTGGAATGGATCAATCCACTTTCCATTACTTTCAATGGGAAAGATTGTTTCAGGTTAAGAACGCTTCAGGTTAAGAACAGACTTCCGGAACCAATTAAGTACTTAACCTTTCTCTGCTTTGCTAATTTTCAGTTTTCAGGGATATAGGCTAAAAAGAGTAATTTTCCAAATCTGTATTTTTCCACCAGCATTCTACCACATCAGGAAACAACCACCTCCTTTTGTTGTACAGTGGTACCTGGGTTACCAACTATTTTAACCCGGAAGTAAGTAACCTGAGCTCTCAGAGGCCTCGCCGCTGCCGGGAGCGAAGCTTGAACATCTGCAGGGCCTGCAGAGCCTCCGGGACTTGGCTGGAGCTGCGGAGGCTCTCCGAATGCCGATTGTGATTGTGGAAGAGGACCCTGAGCCCCAATCCAAACAATGTTTATCATCAGTGCAGGTAAGAAACAAAAATCACATTTTAATTTTTACTGTTTTATTGATTTCATTTTATGAATCAATGGCCTCGTTAGATTGTAAAATCCATGTAAATTTGCTGTTTTAGGGGTCGCTTTTCATTGTCTGGTTCCTGTTGAGTGTGTTTCATTTGTTAATTGAGTCTCTTGAGGCTAATCAGAGGCTTCCTGTTGAGTCTGCCAGCTGGAGGTTTTGTTTTTGGTATTTTTTTGCGTTTTGGTTTGTGCGGCTTTTTCGGTTTTTTGACTATGACTTCTTCGTTTCATGGGACAGACTTGTGACTGTGGTTTGTGACTTCGTTTTTTGTTATTGTGGCTTCTGATTTCATTTTCATGACTTGCTTTTGTGACTGTGTAGAACCCATTTCAGCTACTAGTTGATTGTGTGACTGCAGAAATGGATAAGAGCCCCCCATCCAAACTGACTATCATCAGTGCATGTAAGAAAAATAATGTTTTTTTTCCATCTATAATACTATCTTATTTATTTTATAGTACGGTACATTGATTATTGCCTTCATTTTATGGAGCAATGTTCTCGTTAGACAGTAGAATTCGTGTTCAATTGCTGTTTTAGGGGGTGTTTTTAATCATCTGGAATGGATCAATCCACTTTCCATTACTTTCAATGGGAAAGTTCGCTTCAGGTTAAGAACACTTCAGGTTAAGAACAGACTTCCGGAACGAATTAAGTACTTAACCTGATATACCACAGTATGTGTTTCCTTTGTGGACATTTAAGGAGAGATAAGGTTCGGTGTAAATAATGTCATAAAAATGTATAATTTGCATATTACAGGCTATTAACCCCTCCCCACTCCCCAGATCATGATGGTAGTAAAGGTATAGTAGGAATCTGTCTGTTGATACATCATTCCTGGAGCACTGAGGGAATAATTCTCGATTTCAGGAGCCTCCTTATTTACTCATTGCAATATAAGACCCACTTCCCTTTAATCTTAGCATTGTGTACAAAGAGGAAACAAAATATGATGAGGTACACTGAGCTTTTGTTGGGAAATATGCCATTACTTGTGGTTGTGCCAACATCAGACACCTGTAGTTGGAGGGAGGAAGGGCTAAGTTGCGCTTATAAAAAGAATACCTGCCTCATGCCTGTCAGATTCCCTTAGAGAAGAGATGGGCTCCATCATGGCATTCCTCTTGCTCACCTGTGGTCTCTTACTATTGTTGCCTGAAGCTGTGGGTAAGAAATATTCCATGAATTGTTTCTGATTCATTTTAACCAGGCTAGTGGATCATTGATCTCTGCTTTCAAACGATCTCTTACAGCTAGCCATTACTTGCATAAACCTCTGTTTAGCTATGGTCCTGTCTTAGTGGGGAAAAGATGACTTACAGCCTGTCCACCCATCAGTAAGCCCCACTGAGTTATTGGACGTACCAGTGCTGTTTTTTCTAGAAAAAAGAGGTGCTTTAACTCAACATGAACAGCTCCCTTGTTCTTTTATAATGGCAATGGCACCTACTTGAGAGGTGCTGGAACTGAGTTCTGGAGAGTTCCAGCTGAAAAAACAACCCTGGGCCTTATTCCCATGTAAGTGTGCACAGGATTGCAGCCTCCATAGAGGTTCTATTGCCCTTAAACTAAACATCAGGCATGTATAACTAAGGGTAGACTGAAATTCCTTCCCCTTAAAAACCGCTACATACTTCCCTTGCAAAAATGGGGCATGGTTTCCTGCTGCTTTTAGAACATACATTAAAGCAGCATGTTTAGGGAAGTTTTTAATGTTTGATGTTTTAGTATGTGATGTGAACCCCCCAGGGTGGCTGGGGAAACCCAGCCAAATGGGTAAGGTATTATTATTATTAATAGGCTCACCCATACTTACCTTTGCTTCACGTTTCTGGGCTTTCCAGGTCCACATCTGACTGCTTGTTTTTGGCATCCCTGAAAACCCACTCTTTACCACAGAATTGGAACAAATGGCAGACCATGGATAACTCAAATTGCCATTCGATCTGATATAGTGTTAAAGATTGGGTTTTCCTGGGAAACTGGTGGGCAAAATAAATAAAAAAATAAGCACTCAGACATGGACTGAGAAAGCATGGCTGGTGGTTTCCAGTGCCTCTACCACAGCCCAGGTTGGGTGGGATGCTCCAGTAACTACATATGGTACCAGTCTGTGGCATCCTGGGGAGGGGGGAATGCCAGCCCACCACAGAAGACAGCTTGAGAAGCAGTGGCTTGCTCTGTATCCACTGCTCGCTGACTGCTAGCTTTTGATGCACATTCACATAATATTAGCCACGATCCATATTGATGCTGTAGTTTCTTGACAAATACTGCTGTTTGCTGTGTAGTTTCTCAAACCAGCTTCAATTTGACTAGAAAACTGAATGCTGAGTGAGTGGAAATTGAGACAGCTGTTGTACTTGCATGGATGATAAGTACACCGTTTCCAGTTAATGAATTGTAGTTCTTATTCTTACGCTTTGTCCCCTGTTTCAATTTCAGTTGGTGATCCCTGTGTCTTCCCATTTATTTACAACGATGAATCCTACTCAACTTGCACCACGGTTAACAATAATAATAAGCTGTGGTGTGCCACAGAAGTTGAACCTGCCACGAAAATAATGAAGATCTGGAGAAAATGTTTCACTGAAGGTGAACTGTATTTTCTTCTATTTCTGGTTTCCTATGTCACACATATGCATAGTCATTTTACTGAAATAAAGTAAACAGATCCTCCTCATGAACTTTAAAGTTAGATTGGGTTTTCCATAGACATCTGATTGGACATTGTGGAAACAAAATTTTGCATTAGATGGGCCTTTGGTCTGATGCGGCAGAACTCTTTCTGTGCTCTTAAACAGGTCGGGGACTACCATCAGTAGCTTGTATAGACCTCCCTTATGCCCGAACGATTACACATCTCCTTTCAAGGGTCAGATAAAAGTTGCTTCAAGCAACAAGATTTCTGAAGAAATGAAACACATCAGCAGTATGTTAATTTGAAAATATGGTTCAAACTATGTACCTAAGAGGCGCTTTTGTACAAATATTTCCTACTAATAATTGATAAAGATTGCATAGACCTCTTCTAATATTACTGATATTACATTGGCATAAATTCCAGCTATCCTCATGTCTTGTTTTATATCTAGTATAACTGTATTCATTCACTTAATCTTTCTTTATAGTTTCTTGTTTCTTTAACATTATTGTCAGTTGAGCAACTGTCACTTGCTCTCACAGGCTCCTGACCAATTATTTTGTCCTTGGTTTGTAGCTATCTTTCTAAGCCTTTGTAAAGGAGATCCCTGGAATATGTGACTTGTTCACCATTTTGTTTTTTTGTTTTTTTTTGTATTTTGTGATCATCACTAGTATGTTTCAATGCATATAATCTCACTCTGTTTGGGTCTAGAGAATGGAGGTAATGATGGTGGACGACCCTGTGTCTTCCCCTTTGTGTTCAACGGCCGAACCTTCGATACTTGCACCAATGAAAAGTCACCGCAAAGGGAATTCTGGTGTGCAACAACAGAGAACTATGACCAGGACGAGAAATGGAGCTTCTGTCCTGATACCGGTGAGGATGATGCAGGGGACTAGAATAACAGGAGTGGTTGGCTGGATGAATAATTAGTCAAGGCACTTTGTAGGCCAAGGAGAGTGAGAGGGGAGTTCAGTATTCCCCAATCTGGTGCCCTCCAGACATTTTAAACTGCAATTCCCATCACCACTGACCAGTGGCCAAACTGGTTGGGGGCAGACTGTTGTGAAACACCTGGAAAGCCCCACTTTGGGAGCACTTGCTTTGCATGCAAACCATCAAAATTTCATTCCCCAGAATCTCCAGGTAGGGCTGGAAGAGTTTCCTTGCCAGTCAGATTGGACAACAGCATGCTAGATGGATCTAGCGTCTCACTCAATTTGGACTCATTGCTTATATTACAATGCTATAACTGCATTGTAAACATGTGACACCAGTTGGTTCTAGTGTAGAGCACAAAACTTTGTGCAATTTCACATAGTTCTTTCTCTTTTGTTATAACAATTTAATTTGTGACTTGTTTATAGCGTTTCCCCCCTGTGTGTTGATCCAGCCTATGTCAGCTTTCTATCTTCTTATGAAAAGTTTGCTTAGTCTTAGCATTCCTGAGCACAGTTCCAGGTTCAGGCCTAGTTTTTTAAGGAGGAAAGGGGGAAAGCCCCCCCCCTTTTGAGGATCAGTTCAAAGTTGTGCATCTTCTTTTGGAAGAAGAAAAGCCCCATTTGCAAAAGGAGCAGCTCAAAGTTGTTGTGCTGCTGCTTTTGCAAAGGAGAAAAGACCCATTTGCAAAAGGAGCAGCTCAAAGCCCTTTCTACAGTTTCCAGACAGATAATCTAATCAGCCAGTCACATGTCGCTGGGGAAACCAACAGCCTCCTCTGCAGAAAGGGAGCCAGCGACCTTATCTCTCTCCCCATCTCTTGCTGATCAGCTGTAAAGCGGCAGCCTTTCAACACCCCCTTCTCTCTTTGTAAAAGAAAAAGCTCGATCTTCTTTTGGTCCCTGGTCAATTCAGCTCCAGGGACCACGCATTCGCTCCATAAGACGCACAGACATTTCCTCTTACTTTTCAGGAGGAAAAAGAGCATCTTACGAAGCGAAAAATACGCTAAATAATCTTCAGAACAGTGAAAAAAGGATTAGTTAGATGATCCACTAGTCACACATTATATAATCGCTTGGTGCACCGTATATAATAGCTTCGTTAACTTATATGAGAATGAGTGGTGTGGTAGAAGTTATAGAAAAAGAAATGATATAGGACTCAGCTACATTAATAAAAAACAGTGTAATTATATTATTATTATTATTATTATTATTATTATTATTATTATTATTATTATTTGTAGCTCACCCATCTGGCTGAGTTTCCCCAGCCATTCTGGGCAGCTCCCAATCAAGTGTTAAAAACAATACAGCATTAAATCTTAAAAACTTCCCTAAATAGGGCTGCCTTCAGATGTCTTTAAAATTAGGATAGCTATTTCTTTGACATCTGGTGGGAGGGTGTTCCACAGGGCGGGGGCCATTAACGAGAAGGCCCTATGTCTGGTTTCCTGTAACCTCATTTCTTGCAATTAGGGAACCGCCAAAAGGCCCTCGGCACTGGATCTCGGTGTCTGGGCTGAACGATTGGGGGGGGGTTGAGACACTCCTTCAGGTATACAGGATCGAGGCCATTTAGGGCTTTAAAGATCAGCACCAACACTTTGAATTGTGCTAGGAAACGTACTGAGGGCCAATGCAGATCTCTCAGGACCGGTGTTATATGGTGCCAGTGGCCACTCCCAGTCCCCAGTCTAGCTGCCACATTCCTGATTAATTGCAGTTTCTGAGTCACCTTTAAAGGTAGCCCCACACAGAGCACATTGCAGTAGTCCAACTGGGAGGTAACTAGAGCATGCACCACTCTGGTGAGACAGTCCAATGGCAGGTACGGTCTCAGCCTGCGTACCAGATGGAGCTGGTAGAAAGAATTATGCTAAAATTAAATTACTCCCCACCCCGACTAAACATTTGTCCCACCTTGAACAGAAAGTAAATTATAAAATAACATTATAAAAAACCACCATTCGAGGTACAACAGATTAAGAACAGTTAAAATCTTTAAAACCATTTCCACCACTTGCTGAAGAGAGCTGCTCAGAGTATGTGTGAATGTAGGCCCGGTGGAATTGGCTTGCTGTGGGGAGCGGTCTTCCCAAACATGCACAGGAGCAGCAACACCAGCGGTGTCCCGAAGGCCTCCTGGGGCCTCTTAAGCTGTGGCGGTGAGTGTAGGCCCCTTCCCGCTATGTCCGATGGAATTGGCTGGAGGAGGGAGCGGTCTTCCCAAACACTCACATGTGTTATAAACATGCAACACCTGATGGCTCTGTAGAGCCTAAAAGATTTCTGTGTGATTTTACTTGTGTATTTATTATTGCACCTGTCCTCCGAGGAACTCAAGTTGGTGCACATGGCTCCCCTGCTCTCCATCTTATCCTCACAACACCCCTGAGAGATTGGTTAGGAAGAGAGTTGGTGACCAGTAGGATCAGCAGCACAAATTGCAGGAAGAATCCTTTCCATTTTTTTATTGTTTGGGCTATAGGTTTTATTGGAAATGTTCTACATTAATGATATTTTGACTACTCTGTTCTCGTTTTCCAGGAGTTCAACCAGATGGCAGCTATAAATATCCAGTTATCTAGTTTGGATAACAACAGGTGGATGGGTAAAAGAAAGATCATTGGGTGTGCCGACTAGAAGCCTTGCTAAGTGGGTTGTGCTGCAAATAATTTAGAAGAATGATTTCTCTGTTACTGATATATAAAGTCTTGGGAGTTCTTCACCCTGTGAGGTGGCCTAAAAATAAATAAGATGTGGCAGTGGGAGATTATTAATCTTTGTCAAACTGTATCTTTGTGCTGCAAAAATAAAACATTTCTTTTAGTTTGCTGGGCAGCATAAAAAAATGTATGATGAGTGATCACTATGAAATATGATGAGTGCTGGAGAAAGTTTTTGCCACTGCATCAATGAGATTGCATAGTCTTCATAGGATGAATGAAAATATGTACATGTGGCTGGTTGTATATGAGAGTTTGTGTGTTCTATCACACACTTCACCCAATCATCCAAAAGCTTCCCAAGTGGTCTTTAGCTTTCACTGGCTCATGTCCAAGAAATATATGTAGTAGATAAACTGAGTATGATTCAGTATTCAGAGATAACCTAGTTAAAGCCAGCATTAACCAAGCAAAGCTCTCATGCCCAGTAAATGCCCTCAGCCCTGAAGGGGACAGCTCTGCCATCCCATTCAACTGTTGTCACTTCCATTGAAAATTCTACCTTCTCAGCCCCTCTCCTTGGATAATCATTTGTCTTTAAGCCAGATTTACTCTGGTTGCTCTTCAGATCGTATAGATCTTTCGCCTTTTACTACAGATTTAGTGCCAATTTGAATAAGGTCTGGTTGTGTCATGTGGTTACCACTTGTTGTAATCTAACTGGAAAGTCTTTCAGTGGAAAGATGGGGTAGAAATTCACATTAAAAAAAAATGATAATGGCTGATGATGGTCTTCCGCTATACTGATGTAGTAAAGTTTTTGTTCTTATTCTGTTGATCAATTGGTGGTTGGGGCAGGAATTGAGAAAGAATGTATGAATGAAGTTTAATTGGTAACATCTGATAAGTATTTGGATTGCTGAAACCACCATTTGCTTAGAAGATAGACACTTGATTAGGCCATGCATTAATAATTTAGCTTCACACTTTTTTTACAATGCATGTCAATGCTTAAGAGTTTCAACACTTATGAAAACAGACAAAGTGCCTGGAGGGATCTCTTTGTACATCCGTAAATATGTCTTTAAACCAGGTGATCACAAAAGCGGGGAGATCCTGTTCCCTCATGCCCCCTCTCCCCTCAGCTCCCCACATCTAAAGGTCTACAGTAGCTTTATTAACAGCTTTTATTACAGATTTATATTTCATTCCTAGTTCCAGGCTGCCTCTGCATTTTTATTAATGGCCTTTCAGCTGATTGGCCACTGGAATGTGGAGTTAACCAGGGCTATTGACTGTCTGGCTCCGAAGCCACCCTCTCCGATTGCATGGAGACCGGACAGCCCTGTGGTTTTCCCTGGAGCTGAGGGTGATGAAACAGTCGCTGAGATGGCTAGAGCGCCAGTGGCAGAAAACTGATTCTGAATCAGACCAGACACGGGCTAGAGCTCAGCTTCAAGCCTACCAAGTGGTAATGATGACGGCGAAGAGGACCTTCTTCAGCGTTTCTATTGCATCTGCAGAAAACAGCAGCAGGAGACTCTTCCAGGTGGTTCGCAATCTATCAGAACCACCTTCGTCACCAGGGCCTGGTAGGGACCCCAATATCTCCTGCAATGCTTTTGCAAAGTTTTTTGCAGATAAAGTCACTCAGATTCAGAAGGAGGTGGACTCCACCATGGGAGCAGGGCCGGGGCGGGAGAGTGCTAGAGTCCTGTCTAGTCATGTTTCATGGGATCAATTCCAATCTGTTACCTTTGAGGATGTGGACAGTATGCTTGGACGAGTGAAACGGACCACCTGTCTCCTTGATCCTTGCCCATCCTGGCTAATAAAAGTGAGCTGGGAAGGGCTAGGAGATGGGTGCCGCGGGGTGGTGAATGCTTCCTGCTACAAGGGAGTTTTCCCAGACCCGCTGAAAGAGGCCGTCATTAAACTGCTTCTTTAAAAAACATCTTTAGACCCGACCAATATGGCCAACTATCGCCCAGTCTCAAATCTACCATTCTTGGGCAAGGTGCTTAAGTGGGTGATTGTTCAACAACTCCTCGCATGCCTGGAGGATGCAGACCATTTGGATTCCTTCTAATAGGGATTCTGGCCTCACCATGGGACTGAAACTGCCTTGGTCATGCTGGTCGATGATCTCCGGTGGCCTAGGGACAAAGGTGAGAGCTGTTTCCTAGTTCTGCGGCCTTTGACACCATTGATCATAACATCCTTCTGGACCGTCTAGAGGGGTTGGGAGCTGGGGTCACGGTTATACAGTGGTTTCACTCCTTCCTCCTGGGCCGTGTTCAGAAAGTGGTGGTGGATAAGTGTTCAGACCCCTGGGCTCTCACTTGTGGGGTGCCTCAGGGTTCTGTCCTCTCCCCCATGCTTTTTAATATCTATATGAAGCCGCTGGGAGAGATCATCAGGGGGTTTGGGCTGGGTGTTCATCAGTATGCGGATGATACCCAGCTCTACCTCTCTTTCAAATCAGAACCAGTGAAGGCGGTGAAGGTCCTGTGTGAGTGCCTGGAGGCGGTTGGAGGATGGATGGCGGCTAACAGATTGAGGTTGAATCCTGAGAAGACAGAAGTACTGTTTTGGGGCGACGGGGTGAGTGGGTGTGGGGGACTCCCTGGTCCTGAAAGGGGTAACTGTGCCCCTGATGGACCAGGTGCGCAGCTTGAGAGTCATTTTGGACTCACAGCTGTCCATGGAGGTGCAGGTTAATTCTGTGTCCAGGGCGGCTGTCTACCAGCTCCATCTGGTACGCAGGCTGAGACCCTACCTGCCCGCAGACTGTCTCGCCAGAGTGGTGCATGCTCTAGTTATCTCCCGCTTGGACTACTGCAATGTGCTCTACATGGGGCTACCTTTGAAGGTGACCCGGAAACTGCAATTAATCCAGAATGCGGCAGCTAGACTGGTGACTGGGAGTGGCCGCCGGGACCACATAACACCGGTCCTGAGAGATCTACATTGGCTCCCAGTACGTTTCTGAGCACAATTCAAAGTGTTGGTGCTGACCTTTAAAGCCCTAAATGGCCTCGGTCCTGTATACCTGAAGGAGCGTCTCCACCCCCATCATTCAGCCCGGACACTGAGATCCAGCGCCGAGGGCCTTCTGGCGGTTCCCTCACTGTAAAAAGCAAAGGAAACCAGGCAGAGGGCCTTCTCTGTAGTGGCGCCCGCCCTGTGGAACACCCTCCCAGCAGAGGTCAAGGAGGTCAAGGAGATAAACAACTACCTGACATTCAGAAAATAACTGAAGGCAGCCCTGTTTAGGGAAGTTTTTAATCTGTGATATTTTAATGTATTTTAATATTTGTTGGAAGCTGCCCAGAGTGGCTGGGGAGACCCAGCCAGATGGGCGGGGTACAAATAATAAATAATAATAATAATAATAATAATAATAATAATAATAATAATAATAATAATAATATAGTTTCCCCCTCATTTTCTCAATCTTTTTCTTAGGGGGATTGGTTTCCTGGGCCCACTCTTCTGACAGTTCATTTTTAAACTACTGTAGGATTTCAGTTATGGGCTCCCAGTCCTCTCTTAAGAGGTGTGCTGACTTCTGAGGCACAGTGGGCCTAGCACTGGATCACGTAACCCCCCTGAAGAAACACTGCCACGGGGCCAAACTAGGTTTGTAGGGATCTTTCTTCAATGTTTAGAAGGCTCTGGCTCATGATCTTCTGGATAACTTCTTGTTGGGTGACTTTTTAAAATATTAAGCGTGGTTGGGATCAGGACACACACTCTTTCTACAGTACAGCAAATACAGCCCTCAAAATCAAAGGAAATCAAAATTTTCAAAATGATCTGTGCAACTAAGATGGCATTCCCACCAAAAGAAAATGGCGCCCAGCGAAAGATGGCGCTCCCGCCAATATGAAGGACATACTCTCAAAATGGCGCTCCTACCAAAATTGCCCACCCATGACCCTTCAGGGCAATGAATTAATATTGCAACATCCAGTAAAGACATCAGCAAAATAAGCCAACAGGGGAGCAGCAGGAACGAGAGAACTCTCCGTGAACAGCGCTATGCAGCAAATGGGAAAAACCCAAGAGCCGCACTAACCGCGAGCTCAAAAGAAATGGACCTGAAGGTATGCCTCAACGTTGCAGCCGCAGCAGAGAATAGGGAACCTCTGAGATGCAGTAAGCCGTGAGGCTCGGAATGGCCGAAGCCGCCAGGGCACAAAGGCCCTAATGGAGTAAGGGGTGGGGGGTGCTGGTGGTGAAGGACAAAAGGGGAACTTTACGGGATTCAAAATAACGCAAATAAAATGGGAGAAAGAAAAATTAAAGGGAAAATTGAAACGATACACTTTTTGGATCGCTGTCTCTTTCGGGTTGGGAGCAGACACGAAGCAGATGCTGTTCCGATGCACTGAGCCCTAAACAGGAAGCTCAGGGACATGTGCATCTGCTTAAATAGTGGTCCCTCAATCACTTTGACTGGCGTCCTGCTTGCCCAATTGCACCTAGGATCGAGGGACCACCAATAGGGTGTTGTGGCTGATGCAATGTTCCCACCCACAACAAAGAGTATGGTTGCAAGGTTGCACCGCAACACATGCCCTCTTGTGAGGGAGGACTCGATTTACAAAACCAGTTGACGAAAGAGGAGCCATTGTACTATTGAATAATATAGACTATATCAAGGAAGCAGAGAAACAACTAAGTAATCCAAATTTCTACTTACCTATACCTAGTGACGCTACCACATCAGTGAAAAACAAAATGCAGGTCATTCTTAATGAAGCCGTGTCCTTAGTCTATATAAATGATTTTTTAGCGGATTTTTATGTCCCGATCACACTAGGGTGCCAATATTCTACACACTTCCAAAAATACACAAAAATTCCACCACTGGGTAGACCTATTGTGTCCGCATCAGGATCATTGTTGGAAAATTGTGCACAATATATTTTCACATTTCTACACCACTTCACTAAAGAAACCCTGTCTTACATTAAGGATACAAAACATATCATAACCCTTATTGAAAATTTGCATGTTACTCCACATAGTATAATTGCTACATGGGATGTGTCGTCCCTATATACTAATGTACCTCTGGATACAGTAAAATCTGAAATCCAAGAACTGCTAATGGATCGTAATCAGTCTTCACCACCAGTACATTTTATAATGGAGATTCTGGATTGAGTTTTATTTTTATCTAATATTTTTTTCAGGTTTGTTTCAAAGTAATTCATTCAAAAACAAGGTGTACCCATGGGCTCTAAATGTGATCCCAGCGTGGCCAATATCTTTATCAGAAATTTTGATTAAGAACATATTGCTCACAGTAACCCATTCAGTGAATACATCCTGTTTTATGGCCTGTATATAGATGATTTGATATTTATATTTTCGGAGGCTATTTTTGAACCGTTCAACCGTTGGATCAATCGTGTGAGTCCACAGTTGACCTTTGAAGGTACATCAAGCCCACAATGCACAAAGTCATTTAAATATATTTTGGTGCATACGGATTTAAAATCCACATTCACACAACATATGTTGTACCTCCTGTAAATATTTTCTATTTTTTTATTCATTTTTAATAAATAAATCTTTACATCACTCCAATATTACTACACAAATAAATATACAGTAAGTTCTATTACACAATTGTAAAGAAAAGATTCACAATATTGATGATAACAAAGTTCATAACCTTAGTAATATATATATATATATATATATATATATATATATATATATATATATATAGTAAAATATAACCTAAAAAAATGAATACAAAAAATAACACATTCATTCAATTCATTTTAGCTTTTCCATTAAATAATAAAAAAGAACTTAATTATATATAAACATCAACTTCCCTAATCCAACTCTCCATTGATTCTAAAAAGAAACTAAAAAGCATAAGATTGATACTTACTATTTTGTAATCAGTTATATAACATTTTGATCTAACATTCTATTTTATTTTATCACTATTATTTTACCGTTATTCTACAAGAGTTATTCCAATGCGAAGACCATGTTGAGGTCACACCTCTTCTTTAAGTAGCATAAAAAACAATTCCACTCTTCAACAAATTTACTCCTCAGGTTTTCTTTTATTTTTTTCTGAAAGAAAGGCCAACTCAATATAACCTACGGTTTTAAACAGCCATTCTTTTTTCACTGGTATCTTGTCACTCTTCCAGTAAGATGCCACTAGAATTCTTGCTGCAGCTGAGGTATATATATAAAAAATAGTTCTTTATTTTATTAGGTATGTCTGGAGTTGTGATCCCTAGTAAGTACGCTTCTGGAGTTTTATGAAAGTTAGTTTCTAAAATGGTTTCCAATTCTAAATGAATTTCACTCCAAAATATTTTTTTTATTTTACATTTCCTTTTTTTTTTTTAAAAAAAGAATTTATTGGTATTTTTCATAACAAAGAATACCATCACCCACCCACATTTATACAAAACAAATACAGACATAACCACGATTCTTCTTCTTGTTTACACACACACAAAAAAAAATTCTTGTTCTGAATCTTTACAATTGACTTCCCCTGCCTCCTCACCTTCGGTTCCAAATCCAGATTCTACTTTAATAACTTCATCTCTCTAAAAATTGAATTCATTTAAAGAAAATTCAAATCTAAACAATCATCTTAATCCATAATAATTAATAACAAAGCTTTATATCTTAACAAATTATTCTTATATCAAATCTAAGCAAAATTCTTCTATCCCTTAAACTGCTGCTAATAACATAAAATTCCAAATATCCCTTTTCTTATTGAAAAATAAAATAAATCTTAATGTCTTAACCCTCCGATTTCAGATTACCATACCAGACCGTTTATATTCTGCACTTAATACACTTCACCCTATCCCCCCTCTATCCAATGTCCTTCTCCATCTTACACCGGAACCACTTCTCAAATTGTCCTCTTTCCTTGTGCATCCACAGATCCAGACACAGTCCCCAACAATCCTTGCATCGAACATCAGGGTACACTGTTCATCTTTTTTCAGCTTCTCCCATTCAATACTGCATTCTTCTTCTATTTGTAGATATCTTAATTTCTTGCCCTTCACTCCCGAGCTCTCACCTCGGGGGCTGGATATAACATTCTTCACCGTCCCGGGGCTGTCACCGCCGAAGGACGTTACTTTTTCCGGGAGTCGCCAAGCCATCTCTCTCAGTTCTTCAATCATCCCCTTCAGCTCTTTGCCAAGGCTCTCTTCCATAGTATCGAATACCTGAAAGGTCTCCTCTGTGGGAAGTAGATTTTTCTTCATATCCCCACTCAAAACCTTCAATTTCTGATTAAGCAGTTCCAGTTTCAGAATAATAATCCTTTGTTCATCAGTTAGTCCAGAGTTCAAAACGAGTTCAAAAACAAAGCCCAACATGGTGAGAACGGGCATAGGTATCAAATTTCAGTTTCTATTTCAATGTTTTCTGTCTTATACCAGTAGTTTTCCACTTCGGCTCAGACTTTTCGCAGCCATTTTCCCTGAAACCAGGGCGCAAAGACCATAACTTTAGAAAGGGATATTCTCCATCCTCTTCCTCCCCAAAGGGAGATCTAAATAGTCTCACTTACGAAAAAATCCAAACATTGTAACCATCTTGGTAGCAACAGTATCATAAACCGTTATTTTCTTGCCGCCGAAGGGAGGGAGGCAGACTTCCTTTCCCTAAAACCTCCCGGATCGTTAAATCCACAAATTTAATCCATCCAGTCAAGTACTCACAACCACCGGGCTTCATTTCCTTTCATCTTCAACAGGGAGAACGTCGTCGCTCGTCACGGCCAGCACTCGCCGCTTTTCCGCCCGGTTGGGGCATATCCCCTAATGGCCCAGCTCCGCGATCCCCTCTCACCCCCACTCCCCCTTTACAGGGGGAGCAAGGGAAGGGGACGGAGCTTAGCGGGCCCGCCGGGGAGCCCGAGGCGCGGGACGCTCTTCCCGCGCCTCACCGGAGCCCCGCTTAGCGGTAGCGGGGCTCCAACCCCCGGGCTGGACTGGGTCGCCTCGCTGCCGAGGCGACCCACGACCGCCCGTGATGGCGACCTCGCCGGAAGTCTTTTTTATTTTACATTTCCACCAGATGTGAAATAAATCTCCCACTTCCTCACATCTCCAGCAAGTATTTTGCACATAATAACCCATTCAGTGAATACATCCTGTTCACTGAATGGGTTATTCAGTGAAAACATCCTGTTCACTGAATAACCCATTCAGTGAACAGGATGTATTCACTAAATGGGTTATTATGAGCAATATATTCTAAATCAAAATTTCTCATAAAGATATTGGCAACATATTGCTCATAATAACCCATTCAGTGAATACACCCTGTTTTATGGCCGGTATATAAATGATTTGATATTTATATTTTCAGAGAATATTTTTGAACCATTCAACCGTTGGATCAATGGTGTGAGTCCACACTTTACCTCTGAAGGTACATTGAGTCCACATTGTTTAGCTTTCCTTGTTCTAGAAATCTTTGTGGATGAATGAAGAAATAAAGTGCAACCCTAAAAGGAAAGTACAGATAGAAACTCCTTGTTACATTGCACATCTAACCACCCTAAACATCTCTGTGATAACCTTCCCTTAAGTCAGTTTCTAAGAGTAAAATGCAATTCTTCTCACCCACAAGAATTTAAAGCCCATTCAAAAACACTTTCTGCATCCTTATTACCATGAGGTTATCCAAACTCAGTCATAACAACTGCCATCCAAAAAACACGTAAGAGAGAAGTTGACCCTTCTTACATCTGTTTCACATGTTAATAGAAGATCTTCATGTATTTACGCTTCCCTAGAATATAACCATATGACTTTTGAAATTGAGAAAATCATTAGGCGTCATAGGCATATACTTTAGGATATCCCGGGGTGTGAGAACTTCCCCCTCTTTGCCAAACGACGCACAAAGTCATTTAAAGATATATTGGTGCATACGCATTTAAAATACACACTCACACAACGTACGTTGTCCAGTCCTCTACATGGTATTTTTAGATGTGGGCATTGTACCTCCTGTAAATATGCTCCACAGGTAAAAGAGTTTGTCAATATAACCTCACACTGTAACCATTGATGTTTATCGCAGCTACTATTATGACACAGAACTACTATCTTGTTACATAACTTTTGGTATGTACAGTTGTTTATGGTATTTGTATTATTCTTTTTTGTAAAAAAGTGTGTGACATCATAACATTGCATTTATTTGCATCACCCAGAACCCGTACTACTGATGAAGCCCAGGACAGCGAAACAAGGTTTATATTCCGGAAATCCTTGTCTTTGGAATAGGATTCTGTGGAACTGGAACTACTTGTTATTTCTGGGACTTTATGAACTGATGCAGGTGGAACAGACACATACCAATGTCTAGACCTGATCCATGAACTGATTACAGTATGAACTGATCCACTGGGTGGATTACTATTCTTTATATTGCAGGAGGGCAGCTGGTTACAACACATGTGTTTATTCAGAAAATCGAAGCCACAAATATGAAGCAGCAGCAATGTCAGGGTTACCTGTGAAGCTACAGCCTTAAGGCAGACAGCTTAATGGGAGTACAAGCTAGCATCAATAAGAACTCATTTAACATTGTGGGCTGCTTGAGTAGAGGCTGCCTTCTGTTCCTGCTGGGAATCTCTCCTTGCCCCATGAAAGGGACACTTAATTCCGCAAGATGTGGCAGGATGACCCCCGGAATACTTATCGCAAAAATGGGAATACTGACATCTCTGATGCTGGCAGGAACCCTTATTATATTCCCAACATATAAGACGCCATCCTGGCTTCTTAATCTCCTGCTTGGATTTTAACTGCTCAGTGGACTAGCTCTCGAAATTTGGAGATACATAAGTATTCCATACATGATCCTTATGATCCCATTAAGCAAAAGGGATCTTGGCAGCCCAACAATGAAAACTCTCATCGTAACTTACAGCTGCTGCCTCACCAGCCAGCGTAAAAGGCTTACACACCAACGTTTGATAATTCCACAGGTGCAAAGTTCTCTTGGGGTAAGCTGCAGGAATAACCCCAGTAGATACTTGAAAGGCATCAAGCCACTTCTCAAAGGTTCTCTCCACTTTAAGGGAGCTGGCCTTGCCCTTGCCCAAAGAAACCTGCTTATCCTGGTCTGGGCATTCATTAGGGGGAAGGAGTTTGAAAATATCCACATAGTGACCACTGAGTGTCCTGTTCCGCATTCTGGATGGCAAATGCGTACCTGGGATAATATTCCTGACAGCATTTGTCGAAACTTTAACGACGTTGACCGGTTTGCCATCAATACATTCCAAAGGAAGGCAGTATCTGGCCCTGTGGGTGTTGGCTCTACGCTGCCATGCCCACTTCGGCAGGCCTGAAGCCCCCTTACCATCACCCCAATACAGACCCAACGCCACATCTGAATCATCATCAAAAGTCTGAGAATACATAGCAGTGGAAGAGGTGGAGTTACCACCTCTGTGCCTCTTGGCCCTGCATTTGGAGCGACGACTCTTCTGCAATGTGCCACCAGAAGAAGGGACTCTAGGCACTAGGTGATCCTCCTCCGACAACTGGATGCTGAGCACCTCCCTCGAAGGAGCACACTGGACCTGCACAGAACTAAAAGCATGTGAGGAATTGACTGGGAAGTTGACCCCCCCCCACACACACATGCTGTGCAAACTGAGGTCCTGAACTCCCAGGCCTGGGTGGTGCTGACTGCAAACGAGGCAGTCCAGACTGGAAGGCACACTGTATCATGGCACCCATACTGCTAGAACCACCCCTAGGACTAGCTGGGACTGGGATCCTGGAAGGTTGGAATTGGGAGAACAAGGCACCAGAAGAATCAAAAGCCTCGCTCCCTTCGCTCACATCCCAAGGACCATGAGCCTCAAAAACAGTAGAAGACGTGGAAGGGCCTGGCTGAGAAACAGGCTTCTCTCCAAACTGCTGAGACAAAGATTCCAGCTCAGTATTAACCCTTGACACGGCCACCGGATCTGATCCAATATCAGCCATAATTGCACCCAAGCGATCCAGCGTATGCAGGGGAACTGCTGGTGGAGGCAATGAACACAATGAGTGAGATGGGTCTCTGATCACCCTTTTAGAAGGGAGAGCAGGACTGGGATTCCTCTTGAAAGGCCTTGATAGGCCGAAAACCTTCTTTTTAAAACAAGGGGAATTACAGAAATACAAACAGAATTGAAAAGGCACCCCACAATCAAAATTGCGCTACAGCCAAAATTAGCCGGGTGAAGACCTCCTCTACTTGAAAGAAGGTACAAGATGGCGATCAAGTTAAATTGGGGGGTGGGGGGCGGTTCCCGGCCGTGGAAATTCCCCACCAGCCCTTTAAGCAGAACAGAAGAACAAGCAAATCGCTTGGAGAGGGAACTCTCCGCAATGCCCAAAAGCGATCGGCTGCCCGATAAGATTTTGAAGCCCCAAAGCTGCAGCTGCACAGAGGACACGCTGTTGCTGTTCCGAATTCACGCCACAACACGTGCCCTATTTGAGTGAGGACCCAATCTAGACACTTATAAAACTGTTCTGAAAATGCTTTTTTAAAAAAGCATTAAAAAAATACATTGAATTTTCCATAAGGCTCATCATTGCCCTCTAGTGTCACATTGTATATTACACTTAAAACACACTTAAAATGTTTTATTTGCAGCTGTATAGCTGAGTCCCTGGAGGGCCAGGCCTGAGCTTCCCTACCCCTGCTTAGGGATGTAAGAATAAGCAATTTCTATTCTGACCTGTCAAGGTCATTTTGTTCCCATCTCTTGTAGTTTAGTTTTAGCAAATATGAAATTATTTGTCTTATTTGCCTGCTATTTAATTTATTCATGTAATTTTCAAATATTATTAATTTTACATAATTAACAGTGTAATTATTGCCTCACTATACTTGTCAGCAAAAAGGCCATTCATTTCAATGTAAAAGGAACAACAATTTAAATGAGGTGGAGGAAGTCAATGGTTATATATTGTTGGCAGACTGAAAGCCACAAAGCAGCACATACCAACTGGTATTCACTGGATTGATTTCTGCTTCAGACATGGGCTAAATAAGCAGCAATTTTCACCTCGGTGTCCATTTCCATTTTAATTCCCCCATATCCATATCCCCTGTTCTGTTGTCAATTAGTCCGGTGATCTTTCCACACCAGAGACGAAAATGGGGTCTTTGCCCATTCTCTGCTGTGCTGATTTTCAGTTTGCAGGGATATAGGCTAAAAAGAGTAAAATCTGTATTTTTTCCACCAGCATTCTACCACATCAGGAAACAACCACCTCCTTTTGTTGATCAGTGGTACCTTGGGTTACAAACTATTTTAACCCAGAAGTAAGTAACCTGAGCTCTCAGAGGCCTTGGCTTTGCCTGGATCGAAACCCAGACATCCACGGGGCCTGCGGAGGCCTCCACAATCAGCCTTCAGTTGTGGAGGCTATCCGAGGCCTCCGCAAATGCCGGGAGTGAAGCCCGGACATCAACGGGTCTGCGGAGCCTCCGGCACTTGGCTGCAGCTGCGGAGGCTCTCCGAATACTGATTGTGATTGTGGAAGAGGACCCTGAGCCCCAATCCAAACAATGATTATCATCAGCGCAGGTAAGAAACAAAAATCACATTTTTAATTTTTACTGTTTTATTGATTTCATTTTATGAATCAATGGCCTCGTTAGATTGTAAAATCCATGTAAATTTGCTGTTTTAGGGGCTGCTTTTCATTGTCTGGTTCCTGTTGAGTGTGTTTCATTTGTTAATTGAGTCTCTTGATGCTAATCAGAGGCTTCCTGTTGAGTCTGCCAACTGGAGGTTTTGTTTTTGGTATTTTTTGCGTTTTGGTTTGTGCGGCTTTTTCGGTTTTTTGACTATGACTTCTTCTTTTCATGGGACTGACTTGTGACTGTGGTTTGTGACTTCGTTTTTGTGACTGTGGCTTCTGATTTCATTTTCATGACTTGCTTTTGTGACTGTGTGGAACCCATTTCAGCTACTGGTTGATTGTATAGTACGGTACATTGATGATTGCCTTCTTTTTATGAAGCAATGTTCTCGTTAGACAGTAGAATTCCTGTTCAATTGCTGTTTTAGGGGGTGTTTTTCATCATCTGGAATGGATCAAATCCACTTTCCATTACTTTCAGTGGGAAAGTTTCGTTTCAGGTTAAGAACACTTCCGGTTAAGAACAGACTTACGGAACCAATTAAGTACTTAACCTGAGGTACCACAGTATGTGTTTCCTTTGTGGACATTTAAGGAGAGATAAGGTTCTGTGTAAATAATGTCATAAAAATGTATAATTTGCATATTACAGGCTTTTAACCCCTCCCCACTCCCCAGATCATGCTGGTAGTAAAGGTTTAATAGGAATCTGTCTGTTGATTCCTGGAGCATTGAGGAATAATTCTTGATTTCAGGTCAGATGTAATCCTTTTCTAAGGAAGCTCCTTATTTACTGATTGCAAGATAAGTCCCACTTCCCTTTGGTCTTTACATTGTGTACAAAGAGGAAACAAAATATGATGAGGCACACTGAGCTTTTGTTGGGAAATATGCCATTACTTGTGGTTGTGCCAACATCAGACATCTGTAATTGGAGGAAGGAAGGGCTAAGTGGGGCTTTTAAAAAGAATACCTGCCTCATGCCTGTCAGATTCCCTTAGAGAAGAGATGGGCTCCATCATGGCATTCCTCTTGCTCACCTGTGGCCTCTTACTATTGTTGCCTGAAGCTGTGGGTAAGAAATATTCCATGATTTTTTTTCTGATTCATCTTAACGAGGCTATTTTTCATTGATCATCTGCTTTAAAGGATCTCTTACAGCTAGCCATCACTTGAATTAAATTCTGTTTAGCTATGGTCCTGTCTTAGTGGGGAATAGATGACCTACAGTCTGTCCAGCCATCAGTAAGCCCCACTGAGTTAATGGGTTTAACAGTGCTATTTTTTCTAGAAGAAGAAGAAGAAAGAAAAGAAGAAGAAGAAGAGTTTGGATTTGATATCCCGCTTTATCCTTACCCGAAGAAATCTCAAAGTGGCTAACATTCAGCTTTCCCTTCCTCCCCCACAACAAACACTCTGTGAGGTGAGTGGGGCTGAGAGACTTCAAAGAAGTGTGACTAGCCCAAGGTCACCCAGCAGCTGCATGTGGAGGAGCAGAGACGCGAACCCAGTTTCCCAGATTAGGAGTCTACCGCTCTTAACCACTACACCGCACTGGCTCCAGGTGCTGGAACTCAACATGAACATGATCAGCTCCCTTGTTCTGCCTTAATGGCAATGGCACCTATCTGAGAGGTGCTGGAACTGAGTTCTGGAGAGTTCCGGCTGAAAAAACAATGGGCCTTACGCCCACCTAAGTGCGCACAGGATTGCTGCCTCCATAGAGGTTCTATAGCCCTTAAACTAAACCTCAGGCATGTATAACTAAGGGTAGACTGAAATTCCTTACCCTTAAAAACTGCCACACCCTTCCTTTGCCAATAGGGGGCATGGTTTTCTGCTGCTTTTAGAAGACATCTGAAGGCAGCGTGTTTAGGGAAGTTTTTAATGTTTGATGTTTTAGTATGTGATGTAATCCCAGTAGAGCACCACTTATGCCCTTGTCCCATAAGAACTAAAGAGGATCTTACACATTACCTTCTTCATTGTCCTATTTACTCGGGTTTTAGAGATGCGATTCTGCAAATCATACCCATTTCAATAAATAACCCGGAAGATTGAGTAAAATTTTTGTTAGTTGATGCTAACCCACGGATTTCCCATGTGGTAGCGGCTTTGTGATGAAGGCATGAAAGCCAGGGAAAGATTTCTGGATGCAAAGAAAAGACCCCTTCATTATCTTCTTAACCGTTTTTGTTGTATTTCCTTTGTGTTTTGTGGGATTTTAATTTTGAATTTTAATTTTGTTCTGCAGATATTTGTGTAAAGGCATGGTCCTCACAATAAACTGGTGTATGTGTGTGTGTGTGTGATGTGAGCCACCCTGAGTGGCTGGGGAAACCCAGCCTGATGGGTGAGGTATACTACTGCTACTACTACTACTACTACTACTACTACTACTAATAATAATAGAAGGCTCACCATACTTACCTTTGCTCCACATTTCTAGGCACTTGACTGCTTGTTTTTGGACCTGGCATCCCTGAAAACCCACTCTTTACCGCTGAATTGGAGCAAATGGCCATCCATGGAAAACCCAAATTGCCATTCGGTCCGATTCAGTGGTAAAGATTGGGTTTTCCTGGGAAAGTGGTGGGCAAAATAAATAAAATATACTGTATATATGTGAGTTTAAGCAGCCTTATTCAGCCCATTTTTTGGGCTGAAAAAGCCGCCCTCAGCTTACACTCAGGTGAGGCGGGTGCCTGCCCCACCAATCCCCTGGCTTGTGCCTGCTCTCTGATCCCCCGTCCTGTGCCTGCTCTGCACAAGGCATCAGGGAGGGAAAAGCGGCGAGAAAGCGCTCCTGGCCACTTTTCTCTCCCCATGCCTTGCGTAGAGCAGGCACAGCACTGGGGGATCGGAGAACCGCTGCGCTGCGACTCACTGATCCCCTGTCCTGTGCCTGCTCTGCGCAAGGCATCGGGGAGGGGAAAGCGGCGAGAAAGCGCTCCTGGCCACTTTTCTCTCCCCATGCTTTGCACAGAGCAGGCACAGCACCAGGGGATCGGAGAACCGCTGCGCTGCGACTCACTGATCCCCCGTCCTGTGCCTGCTCTGCGCAAGGCATCGGGGAGGGAAAAGCGGCAAGAAAGCGCTCCTCGACGCTTTTTCCTCCCTGATGCTGTAGTAGCCATGCCCCCAACTTGCCCAACAGTTTCCCACTGTTGGCGCCCCGAGTGCACGTGCCACTCGTGTCCGCTTTGACCCAGCTACTCCAAGCTGAGCCAAACGCTTTTCTTTTCGCTGCCACCACCCTCTATTTGATCCTCACTTCAGCTGCGAACCCAGGACAGAGACAAGAGGGCAGCCTCCACCTGTGCTGGCTACGCAGCTACTTTGCTCAAAGCAGAGCCACAAATAAATTCTTTTCCCTTACAATAGCATGGACTTGCGGCAGGCCTGGATTTAGCCAAGCATTTAACTTAGAGATGAACAAAACTCAGAACAACAGTTCTTTTAAACATTTATTTGAAGGTTACTAAACGATACATAAGGCATAGTTCCCAATAACAGTTACAAACAAAGAAAATAAAAACATTCTAGTACGCTAGCTTTAAAGACTTACTTAATCCCTTTCCATTGAACGGCAAGGATCTGATTCTTAGCCGGAATCTACATCTCAAAGGCAGGTAGTTCTCTCTTAGGCCTTCCGCCCTTGAGGCTTCAGCATGATGATGAATGCCTGCCCCTCCCAAGCTTTCTTAGGTTCCTATTCTAAGAACTCTCTAAGAACCCCTTTCTCCACAAAGGGGCTAGATAATTATAGCCCTCCCCCCACGTGGAGTCCCGATTTTTCTCCAATGAGAAACAATCCAATTAACCCAAATTAACCAATCCACATCTTTCGGTCATTATTCTTCACCTGTCAGGAAGATGGGCAGCTGTAACTTCTTTGATATTCCCTCCTTAATTTCTCCCAGCATTAACGATGTCCAGCTGGCCCCTAGGTTCTTTATCAGGGCATCAGGGTGAAACACTTCACTTGCGAGTCTCACACTCCCTAGCGGATTTGCCGGTTGTAAAAGTCTTAATGATAACGTTCTAAATTCTTGGCCGAGGGCAGTCCTCGGTCATTCTCCAAAGCAACCCACACTCCCAGCCCCACAATGCCCTGCTTTCAGAACCAAGGATTTTGGTCTTACACTACAGATGCCTTGCACAGAGCAGGCACTGCTCTATGCGAGGATTGCCGCCTCCTCCCGTCCCTTCTCCCCAAAGGGGAACAGAGGTAGCGAAGGTGGCAGCGGGAGCAGGAGGAGGAGCAGCATCGAGCAGGCGCGTGAGAGAGCCTGTTGCTTTTGCCCCCATCCCATCCCAGTCCACTATAGAAACTGCCCACCCTGAAACTATCCACCCCTGAAACCTTCCCAGAATCTGCCCCCTTCTCCCCTTAATTCCTCCCTGAATATGCCTCCTCCCCCTGAGCCCTCCCTGTAAAAGACCCTTTCTTTCAAAGCCTTCCCTCTTAACCCCTGCCCCCATCCCAGCTCTGCCCACCCTAGAAACTGCCCACCCTGAAACTTTCCCAGAATTTGCCCCTGATGCCCTCCCTAAATATGCCCCACCCACCCCTGAAACCTTCCCAGAATCTGCCCCCTTCCCCCTTAATCCATTCCAGAATCTCCCCCCTTAATTCCTCCCTGAATATGCCCCCTCCCCCTGAGCCCTCCCTGTAAAGAGACCCTTTCTTTCCAAGCCTTCCCTCTTAACCCCTGCCCCCATCCCAGCTCTGCCCACCCTAGAAACTGCCCACTCTGAAACTTGCCCCCTTGCCCCTGATGCCCTTCCTAAATATGCCCTACCCACCCCTGAAACCTTCCCAGAATCTGCCCCCTTGCCCCCTTAATCCATCCTAGAATCTGCCCCCTCCCCCGAAACCTTCCCAAAATATTCCCCTTGCCCCCTGAAATGTACCCACAACATGCCCCCTTGCCCCCTGAGCCCTCCCTGTAAGAGACCCTTTCTTTCCAAGCCTTTTATATTAAGATTTAGTGTCAGGAAAAACGTAGTCTTGGACACAGCAGAGTGAACGCAGGTTTTCTGGAAGCTTCTGGCTGTAGAGCATTGACAGGACAGCACAACGCAGGAACTCAGCAACTCACTTGGATAACTATATACAGCATTTATTTAAGCAACTAGTATCCATAAGTTACTATATACAGACTTAGGAAATAAAAGAAACAAAAGTAAAACCTTTCCTCTCCGTCTCTCTCTCTCTCAACCTTCAGTAACCAAACTACAAAACACCACCACACTGGCTCTCACACAGAGCTCATTCTTTAGGAACTCCTTGACCAATCACAGGATGTTGCTAAGGGTCTGGAGAGAGAGCAGATCTTGGCTTGCAGCCAACAGTTAATTGACATAGATGGCTAGCTGCATGTAGGCACTTTGAAATCTCTAACATTTTATTAGTATTTTTTATTATTTTTGAAATTTACCAGTAGCTGCTGCATTTCCCACCCTCGGCTTATGCTGAAGTCAATAATTTTCCCAGTTTTTTGTGGTCAAATCAGGTGCCTCGGCTTACATTCGCATCGGCTTATACTCACGTATATACGGTAAGCACTCAGACATGGACTGAGAAAGCATGGCTGCTGGTCCCATGTGCCTCAACCACAGCCCAGGTTGGGTGAGATGCTCCAGTGACTACATATGGTACCAGTCTGTGGCACACTGGGGAGGGGTGAATGCCAGCTCACCACAGGAGACAGCTTGAGAAGCAGTGGCTTGCTCTGTATCCACTGCTCGCTCACTGCTAGTTTTGAATCCACATTCACATGGTATTCACCATGATCCATATTGATGCTGTAGTTTCTGCTGTTTGGTGTGTGATTTTCTTAAACCAGCTTCAATTCGACTAGAAAACTGAATGCTGAGTAAGTGGAAATTGAGACAGCTGTTGCACTTGCATGGATGATAAGTACACCGTTTCCAGTTAATGAATTGCAGTTCTTATTCTTACACATTTGTCCCCTGTTTCCATTTCAGTTGGTATTCCCTGTGTCTTCCCATTTATTTACAAGGATAAATCTTATTCCACTTGCATCAAGGAAGACCATAATGGCTTGTGGTGTGCCACAAAAGTTGAACCTGACACGAAAGAAATGACCGCATGGAAACCATGTATCCCTAAAGGTGACCTGTATTTTCTTCTCTTTCTGGTTTCCTATGTCACATATATGCATAGCCATTTTACTGAAATAAAGTAAACAGATCCTCCTCATGAACTTTAAAGCTAGATGTGGGTTTTCTGTAGGCATCTGGTTGGACATTGTGGAATCAAAATTTTGCATTAGATGGGCCTTTGGTCTGATGCAGCAGAACTCTTTCTGTGCTCTTAAACAGGTTGGGGACTGCCATCAGTAGCTTGTATAGATCAGTGTTTTTCAACCTTTTTTGGGCAAAGGCACACTTGTTTCATGAAAAAAATCACGAGGCACACCACCATTAGAAAATGTTAAAAAATTTAACTCTGTGCCTATATTGACTATATATAAAGTAATTCTCTTGAATAGGAATCAAATAAACACAAAGAAAGTATTTTATAATTACTTTATTATGAAATAGTAAGTAAACAGAAATATGAAAAATTATAAAATACTTTATTCAGTGCGCAACCAGGGCCTGTTTGGCTGAACACAAAGCTGATATTCTGGCTGGAATTTTTCCCACGGCACACCAGGCAACATCTCGCGGCACACTAGTGTGCCGCGGAACAGTGGTTGAAAAACACTGGTATAGATCTTCCTTATGCCCGAACTATTACAAATCTCCATCCAATGATCAGATGAAAGTTGCTTCAAGCAACAAGATCTCTGAAGAAATGAAACACATCATCAGTATGCTAATTTGAAAATATGGTTCAAACTATGTACCTAAGAGGCGCTTTTGTGCAAATATTTCCTACTAATAATGGATAAAGATCGCAAAGACCATAAAAGTAATCTTTTCTTATATTACTGATATTACATTGGCATAAATTCCAGCTATCCTCATGTCTTGTTTTATATGTAACATAACTGTATTCATTCACTTAATCTTTCTTTATAGTTTCTTGTTTCTTTAACATTATTGTCAATTGAGCAACTGTCACTTGCTCTCACAGGCTCCTGACCAATTCTTTTGTCCTTAGTTTGTAGGTATCTTTCTAAGCCTTTGAAAAGGAGATCCCTGGCAAGGTTTATATATATGTATGACTTGTTCACCTTTTTTTTTTTTTGTATTTTGTGATCATCACTAGTATGTTTCAATGCATATAATCTCACTCTGTTTGCGTCTAGAGTATGGAGGTAGTGCTTTTGGACGAGCCTGTGTCTTCCCCTTTGTGTACAAGGGCCAAACCTTCGATACCTGCACCACGCAAGATTCGCCGGACGGGGACTTCTGGTGTGCAACAACAGGGAACTATGACCAGGACGAGAAATGGAGCTTCTGTGCTGATGCCGGTGAGGATGATGCAGGGGCCTGGAATAACAGGAGTGGATGAATAATTAGTCAAGGCACTTTGTAGGCCAAGGAGAGTGAGAGGGGAGTTCAGTATTCCCCAATCTGGTGCCCTCCAGACATTTTAAACTGCAGTTCCCATCACCACTGACCAGTGGCCATACTTGTTGGGGGCAGACTGATGTGAAACACCTGGAAGCCCCCACATTGGGAGCACTTGCTTTGCATGCAAAACATCAAAATTTCATTCCCCAGAATCTCCAGGTAGGGTTGGAAGAGAGTCCTTGCCAGTCAGAGTAGACAACACCAAGCTAGGTGGATCTAGCGTCTGACTCAGTTTGGACTCAGCTACATTGCTCATGTTACAGCGCTATAACTACATTATAAACATGTGTCACCAATTGGCTCTGCAGAGCACAAAACTTTGTGCAATTTCACATTGTTTTTTTCCTCTTTTGTTATAAGAATTCAATTTATGACTTGTTTATAGAGTTTTACCCCTGTGTGTTGATCCAGCCTATGTCAGCTTTCTATGTTATGAAAAGTTTGCTTAGCCTTAGCATTCCTGAGCACAGCTCCAGGTTTAGGCCAGCACATCTGAGATGACAGGTTTGGATAGGACCATAGAGAACTGAGTAAATAGTCTTCAGAACAGTGAAAAAAGGAGTATTTAGATGAACCACTAGTCACACATTCTATAATAGCTTGGTGCACAGTATATAAAAGCTTTGTGAGCTTATATGAGAATAAGTGGTGTGGTAGAAGTTATAGAAAAAGAAATGAAAAAGGACTCAGCTGCATTAGTCAAAAACAGTGTAATAATAATAATAATAATAATAATAATAATAATAATTCATTTGTACCCCACGAGTCTGGCTGAGTTTCCCCAGCCAATCTGGGCAGTTCCCAATCGAGTGTTAAAACAATACAGCATTACATATTAAAAATTTCCATAAACAGGGCTGCCTTCAGAAGTCTTTTAAAATTAGGATAGCTGTTTATTTCCTTGACGTCTGATGGGAGGTTTTCCCCAGGGCGGGCACTTTTACTGAGAAACCCCTCTGTCTAGTTCCCTGCAATCTCATTTCTCACAATGAGGAAACAGCTGGATTTCAGTGTCCTTGCTGAACAATGGGGGTGGAGACGCTCCTTCAGGTATACAGGACCGAGGCCATTTAGGGCTTTAAAGGTCAGCACCAACACTTTGAATTGTGCTAGGAAACGTACTGGGAGCCAATGCAGATCTCTCAGGACTGGTGTTACTATGGTCCCGGTGGCCACTCCCAGTCACCAGTCTAGCTGCCACATTCTGGATTAATTGCAGTTTCTGGGTCACCTTCAAAGGTCGCCCCATGCAGAGCGCATTACTCTAGTCAGAACGGGATATAAGTAGAGTATGCACCCCTCTGATTAGAAAGTCCACAGGCAGGTAGGGTCTCAGGCTGCGTACCAGATGGAGCTGGTCGACAGCCGCCCTGGACACAGAATTAACCTGTGCCTCCATGGACAGCTGTGAGTCCAAAATGACTCCCAGGCTGCGCACCTGGTCCTTCAGGGGCACAGTTACCCCATTCAGGACCAGGGAGTCCCCCACACCCACCCGCCCCCTGTACCCCAAAACAGTACTCCTGTCTTTTCAGGATTCAACATCAATCTGTTAGCTGCCATCCATCCTCCAACCGCCTTCACGCACTCACACAGGACATTCACTGCCTTCACTGGTTCTGATTTAAAAGAGAGGTACTGCTGGGTATCATCCGCATACTGATGAACACCTAGCCCAAACCCCCTGATGATCTCTCCCAGTGGCTTGATATAGATATTAAAAAGCATGGTTGAGAGTAAAGAACCCTGAGGCACCCCACAAATAAGAGCCCAGTTGTCTGAACACTCATCCCCCAACAACATTTTCTGGGCACGCCCCAAGAGAAAGGAGCGGAACCTCTGAATAACAGTGCCTCCATCTCCCAGCCCCTCTATCCAGTCCAGAAGGATGTTATGGTTAATGGTGTCAAAGGCTGCTGAGAGTTCCAGCAGAACTAGGAAATGGCTCTCACCTTTGTCCCTAGCCCACCGCAGATCATTGACCATCACGAGCAAGGCAGCTTCATTCCCATGGTGAGGCCTTAATCCCTATTGGAAGGGATCCAAATTGTCGGCATCCTCCAGGCGTGCTTGGAGTTAAATGGAGATGTGGTTAAATGACCTCCTCTTTCAGCGGGTCTGGGAAGGCTCCCTCGCAGAGGGAAGCATTCACACACACACACACACACACACACACACAGCCCATTGCCCAGCTCTTCCTGGCTCACTTTTATTAGCCTGGATGTTGAAGGATCAAGGGGACAGGTGTTGGTTTCACTTGTCCAAGCAGCCTGTCCACATCCTTGAAGGTAGCAGATTGGAACTGATCCCACATAACATGAATAGACAGGACTCGAGCACTCTCCATCTCCCAGCACTGCTCCCACAGTGGATTCTACCTTCTTCTGAATCTGAGCGACTTAATCAGCAAAAAAAATTGCAAAAGCATTGAAGGAAATCTTGGGGTCCCTACCAGGCCCGGTTACGAAGGTGGCTCCGATAGATTGTGAACCACCTGAAAGAGTCTCCTGCTGCTGTTTTCTGCAGGTGCAATAGAGGCGGTGAAGACAGTCCTCTTCAACACTGCCATTGCCACTTGGTAGGCTCGACGTTAACCTCTAGCTCATGTCCGGTCTGATTGAGAATGAGTTTTCTGCCACCGGCTCTCTAGCAGTCTCAAGGATTGTTTCATCGTCCTCAGCTCCAGGGGAAACCACGGGGCTGTCCAGCCTCCATGCAATCGGAGAGGGCACTTCAGAGCTAGACAGTCAATAGCCCTGGTTAACTTTAATATAAATTAATAGTTATGAAGTAAACCTATTGTGATGGCCTGGGAGTCAGACTCTGATGCTGAACCTGAGGGATCCCAGCCTGCACAGGATTCCCCGCCTCCAGAACCAGCTGAGCCGGGGCCAGGGCTTGAGCCTGAAGGATCCCCACCTGTGCTGGATCCCCAGGTGCAGGCATCAGCAGAGTCTGCTCTGGCTCCTGATGGGAGGGAGGACCCATTGCCTGCAGGTGCTCCACTCCCAGCCTCTTCAGAGGAAGCTGAGGCAGCCCCTGGGTCCAGTAACCCACCAGCCTCTCCTGAGCTACAGAGGCTCAGGGCAGAGAGGCGAAGGGAGTTAAGTGTCTGCAGGAGGAGTGCTCGCCTCCAGGCCCGGAGGAGAGGCGAGTCTCCGGAGGATCGGGGCCGCCCTAAGCATAGGGCCAGATAAAAGCCAGCCAGACCCAGCCCAAGTTGCGTGAGCAACTTAGTTGCAAGCGTGTGCTCAACCTGCAACCTTGTGCCTGAACCTGCCTTGGACCTCGACCTGCTCCCTGCCTTGCTCCCCGCCGGACTGACCTCCTTTGGACCCCTAGACCCAGGACTGGACTTGGACCTCGCTTCACGGACAAACCCTTGGGGCCAGCACACCTATTGTGCTTCCCAGAACTTGTTAGTTGGAAGAATCCTTTCCATTTTTTAATTATTTTGGGTATAGGTTTCATTGGAACTGGTCAACATTAATGATATTTAGACTACTTTATTCTCGTTTTCCAGGAGTTCAACCAGATGGCAGCTATAAATATCAGTGATTCCATTTATCCAGTTTCGATCTCAACAGGTGAATGGGTAAAAGAAAGATCATTGGGTGCACCGACTAGAAGCCTTGCTAAGTGGGTTGTGCTGCAAAGAATTTAGAAGAATGATGACCCTGTTACAGATATATAAAGTCTTGGGAGGGCTTCACCCTGTGAGGTGGCCTAATAATAAATAAGATGTGGTCTGACGATTGTACAAATGCTATAAAACAGGCAAAGTGTACCTCATCAGCAATTACTCGTTTTTATTACCAGAAATGAAACCAATTTATCCCTGCGGCCAACCAGATATTTCAGGCAAAAATGCTATCCCAGATATTCTATGGGATCCCACTATGGGTACAAGCATGTAACAGTGACTTAGAAAAGATTCACTCTAGTTTCTTGAGACGTATCCAGGGCCGGCGCGTCCATTTAGGCGAACTAGGCAACTGCCTAGAGCGCCAAAATGGAGGTGGCGCTGCTGGCCCGCCTGTGCCCGCCCACTTCTCTTTACTGGCCGGCGGTCTGCCCTCCGGAGGCCGAGGCAGGCGCTGCTGCTGTGCTGCTCATTGCTCGTGTCGTGCACAGCGTATGCGCTGCAGCAGGGCGCAGCAGTTTCCCTCCTTGGCACCTGTCCCGGAGGTGCTTGGCTGCTGCTGATGGAGCTGCTGCGGGCTGGTCGGAGGATTCGAAAAGGCGACAAGGATGTAAGAAGGCAGCTGCGGGCTGGGCCAGTGGCGGCGGGTGAGGGGGAAGCCACGGCAGCAGTCTCTGGCTTTGCTCTTAGCCACCGGCGGAGCGACTCCCTCGAGGCGGGGCCTCGTGCCAGGCTGAAGCGGGTGAAGAGTGAGGGAGATATTAACGACCAGCAGGGCGCGAAATAAGGGGAGACGCAGTCTTGGCCTCCCAGGCCCGTTGCTGAGGAGACATGTGTTCTCCGCTTCTGAATGTCTGGCAGACTATGTGCCCCCCCTCCCTCCCTCACCTATCTGGCTCCCGGTCGCATGCTACAACCCACCTCCCCCCCCCAAAAAAAACCCTAAACCACTGCAATGTCCTCTTTGCCTCCCTCTCCTTCTCCCTGCTCATGCGGCGACCTTGCCGAGAACGCCCAAGCAAAGGGCTGAGCTCAGAAGGAAACTCATTGCAGTAGCAGTCCAAAAGCTCGAAGGGAAGACGAGCTCGGTCTGCAAATCGCTTTAGTCCTTGGCACTTCATTGCTCTCGCAGTCTGCTTCCCACGGGAAATATGCGCCAATATGCAGATCAGGTCCCTCTAGCAATGGGTTGATTCCCCACCCCCACCCCTCCTCTCTGCCTCTTTTTCATTCATTGATTCTCTCTTTATTTGCATGCAGCGGCGGACAACGGCTGCTGCCCACATCAAAGGAGGCCGGCGAGACGAGTCCTGAGGTTTCATTTCAGAAGCGTTTAAGCTTCTGATGTCCTTTATTTGCAAGAGTGAAAAAGAGAAACCCTGTGCTGTGTTACAGCAGTCTCTGGGTAACTGCCCTAAATAATATGCGTACCAAGGAATGATAAGGGGGGAAGCCTTTGGAGAAAACCTTGATCTATCAGCACACCTGACTATGAGTTGTGGGGCCATATATTATCTCTATTCCACTTCCTCCACCACCGCTGCTTAGGTGTACAGGGTAGGTGACAGACTCAAAATATGACAAGTAAAACAGCAGGCCTCTGTTGTCTTCCCTGGCTGCTGCAATGATGCTTAGGGTAGGGAGGTGTGTTTGAAATGTTGTGTGTTCAACCACCCCTTGCTCCCAGGTCATACCACATTCACAGCTACCAGAGTTACCCTTTTGCAAAAGCCTGTATTTTCTGTCTCGTGACTGCTTTACAAATGTGCCTGTCTCATGGACAGCCAGCGAGGACCAGAAAAAATGTCTGTCTTGGTTCCTGAAATGTGTGTGTTGGTTGTGGGTGAGGATATAACCGGGCCAATGAGCTAGAATACCTCTGTGAGTCTCTTCCAAATAAAGTCAAAGTCACCCTTGGCTTATATTTAAGTTGTACCTCTCACCCACCACCCGGCCCGTGATGTCCAACTGCTTCGAACCATTGGGAAACATGGGACAGAAATGCTATAATAAAATCAATAATTTCCACCGCTCTCGGCCACAAAAGTGACTAGCCCACAAATATTTCTTCTTGGTTCCCAGCTCACACAGACTTCTGTTAGACATTTGTGGCACATCAAGCATGAGACTCTTAATGTCAGGGTTGTGGGTTCGAGCCCCACACTGGGCAAAAATATTCCTGCATTGCAGGGGGTTGGACTAGATGACCCTCAGAGTCCATTCCAACTTTACAATTACATTATTTTGTCAACAGACCCAAGCGGGAATGGGTGTGGGGCAGAAACTAGTTACCTTCCAGATTACCAAAGTCATTCTGCTGCTGTTTCCCAGTTATGTCCATGGTGTGGCCTAGAGGTAGACAATGCAGCAACTTTGCTAAAGCTTAGAAGCTCTGGTTCTAGTCACTTTTTGGATAAAACACTACTTGGGATAAAACTCCACCAGCGGCAGAGTGGCGGGGGAGGGGGGAGCAGCCCAAAATCAGGCTTCTCCCCAGGGCCGGTGCTAGGGATTGGGGGGGGGGGCAGAAGGTGATCTCGCCTAGGGCGCAAAAAACCCTAGCACCGGCCCTGACTACCTTCATGATCTGGGGAGTGGAGGGGTTAAAAGCCTGTAATATGCAAATTATACATTTTTATGACATTATTTACACAGAACCTTATCTCTCCTTAAATGTCCACAAAGGAAACACAAACTGTGGTACCTCAGGTTAAGTACTTAATTCGTTCCGGAAGTCCATTCTTAACCTGAAGTGTTCTTAACCTGAAGCGAACTTTCCCATTGAAAGTAATGGAAAGTGGATTGATCCATTCCAGATGATGAAAAACACCCCCTAAAACAGCAATTGAACACAAATTCTACTGTCTAACGAGAACATTGCTCCATAAAATGAAGGCAATAATCAATGTACTGTACTTTAAAATAAATAAGATAGTATTTTAGATGCGGGTAGAAAAATACAGATTTGGAATGTTACTGTTTTTAGCCTATATCCCTGCAAACTGAAAATTAGCACAGCAGAGAAAGGGCTAACACCCAATTTCCCTCTCTGGTGTGCAAAGATCACTGGTCTAATTGACAACAGGACAGGGGATATGGATATGGGGGAACACAGATGGTAATGGAAACAGAGGTGGAAATTGTTGCTTAATTAGCCCATGTCTGAAGCAGACATCAGTCCAGTGAATTCCAGTTGGTATTTGCTGCTGTGGTGGCTTTCAGTCTGCCAACAATATATAATCGTTGACTTCCTCCACTCCATTTAAATTGTTTTTTCCTTTTACATTGAAATGAATGGCCTTTTCGCTGAAAAGCATAGTGAGGAAATAATTACACTGTTAATTATGTAAAATTCATAATATTTGAAAATTACATAAATAAATTAAATAGCAGACACATAAGACAAATAATTTCATATTTGGCTAAAACTAAACTGCAACCAATGGGAACGAGATGACCTGACAGGTCAGAATAGAAATTGCTTATTCTTACATCCCTAAGCAGGGGTAGGGAAGCTCAGGCCTGGCCCTCCAGGGACTCAGCTATACAGCTGCAAATAAAACATTTTAAGTGTGTTTTAAGTGTAATATACAATTTGACACTAGAGGGCAATGATGAGCCTCATGGAAAATTCGATGTATTTTCAGAATGGTTTTTATATGTATCTAGATCGGGTCCTCCCTCAAAGAGGGCACGTGTTGTGGTGAGACCTGGAGACTGACCACCTGTGTTGTGGGTGGGTAAGATTGGTTAGCCACAACACCCGATTGGTAGGTCCCTTGATGTTGGGTTCAATCTGGCCAATGGGGCACAGTCTAAGTGGATCGAGGGACCTATATACCCATGCATAGGACCCAGGGCTTCCTCTTTCGGTGTGTGCATTCGAAAGAGCAACAGCGTGTCCTCTGTGCAACTAAGAGAGAGCTATTTACCTTCGACGGATCATCCTGGTGAACTCTTTCCTTTATTCCCCCTGATTTTCCCAGTAGTTATTCTTCCCTCCTTGGTTAATTCCCTTCCTTTCCTTGCCTCCCCCCCCCCGGGGTTTTCACCCCATACTGCTTCGGCCCCTTGAGTGCTCCCTGTCTGTCGAGCTTGCTACTACTTCTTTAATTGCCTTCATTACAGAGCCTTATTTCCTACCTCTCTCCTTTATGATCTCTTGAGTGATAACGTAATTTACAATCTATCGGTGATTTGTAGGAGAAAACTGAACTCAATAGGGTATAATCTGACTGACCTTGAAAACTCTGACCCCAAATATATTTGGGAAATTATTAGGAATAAGTTTATTGAAAACAGTGTTCTCTCCGTTCTCGATGTTGCAAAACACAGCACTTGCTCTCCTCTCTATTTAAATCTCCCTATGTGTAGAGATTTTCAGGGGGGATATGTGCCTAATCTCAAAAATCATGAATTATGTAGGCTGTTCATGTTAGTCAGATTTAATATGTTCCCCTCTAAGAAAGTGAGAGGAAGATATCTGGCTCTTCCACAATCTGAGCGCTTCTGCAAGTGTGGCAGGAGTGAACCTGATACACTGGTGCACATTTTCTTCTCATGTGATTTGGCATCCATGCGAGAAGACAATTACTTGAGGCCTTACAAGTCGGATAGGCTGACTTCCATGCTCCCAACTATTCAAATCCTGCTTTCGGACAGCAATGATGAGATCACCTTAACAGTAGCTGAATTTCTGAGAGCTGTCCATGCAGAAAGACTCCGACATAGCAAAGAGGATTAGTGGCTCTTGATTGGATGGTGAAACGGAATTGTTGTATTGTTGTATTATTTGTGTTCATTGATTTTTTGACAAAGGATCATTATGATAAGTTTTAGTCCCTTCTATGAATTAGTGGAATTCTGGGGTCAGGGATCTGATTGGTGTAAGCCTTGTTTGCTGAGCCTGTATTTTATACAATTTGTATATGGTGTCTGTGTGAGAATATATGATATACATTCTGCGGTTGCAGCTTTGGGGCTTGAAATTTTTCTTGGGCAGCCGATCGATTTTGGGAATCCCGGTGAGTATACACTCTGAGCAATTTGCTTTTTGTTCCGTTCTGCTTAAAGGGCTGGTGGCGAATTTCCAGGGCCAGGAAACCCCCCCCCCCCCGATTTAACGCTATCGCCATTTTGTTCCTTCTTTCAAGTAGGGGAGGTCTTTACCCAGCTAATTTTGGCGGGAGCGCAATTTTGATTGTGGAGTGCCTTTTCAATTCCGTTTGTATTTCTGTAATTCCCCTTGTTTTAAAAAGAAGGTTTTGGGATGCCTATCAAGAGGAATCCCAGTCCTGCTCTTCCTTCTAAACGTGTGATCAGAGGCCCGTCTCAGTCACTGTGTTCAGTGCCTCCCCCAGTGGTTCCCCAGCATACGCTGGATCGCTTGGGTGCAATTATGGCTGATATCAGATCAGATCCAGCGGCCCAATCAAGGTTTAATACTGAGCTGGAATCTTTGGCTCAGCAGTTTGGAAGGCAATCTGTTTCGCAGCCTGGACCTTCCATGTCTTCTACTGTTTTTGAGGCTCATGGTCCTTGGGATGTGAGTGAAGGGAGTGAGGCTTTTGATTCTTCTGATGCCTTGTTCTCCCAATTCCAACCTTCCAGTATCCCAGTCCCAGTTAGTCCTAGGGGTCGTCCTAGGAGTATGGGTGCCATGATGCAGCGTGCCTTCCAGTCTGGACATCCTCGTTCGCAGTCAGCACCCCCAGGGCCTGGGAGTTCAGGACCTCAGTTTGCACAGCATGTGTGTGGGGGATCAACTTCCCAGCCAAGCTCCTCACATGCTTTTAGTTCTGTGCAGGTCCAGTCTGCTCCTGTGAGGGAGGTGCTCAGCATCCAGTTGTCGGAGGAGGATCACCCAGTGCCTAGAGTCCCTTCTTCTGGTGGCACGTGGCAGAAGAGTTGTTGCTACAAATGCAGGGCCAAGAGGGACAGAGGTGGAGACTCCTCCACTTCCAGTCCACACAATCCTATTGCAAATACAAGGCTTTCCGGAATATAAACCTTGTTTCGCTGTCCTGGGCTTCATCAGTAGAACAGGTTCTGGGTGATGCAAATAAATGCAATGTTGTGATGTCACACACTTTTTTACAAAAAGAATAATATTAATACCACAAACAACTGTACATACCAAAAGTGATGTAACAAGATAGTAGTTCTGTGTCATAGTAGTAGCTGCGATAAACATCAGCTGTTACAATGTGAGGTTAAATGGACAAACTCTTTTACCTGTAGAGCATATTTACAGGAGGTACAATGCCCGCGTCTAAAAAAAATCATGCAGAGGACTGGACAACGTACGTTGTTTGAGTGTGCATTTTAAATCTGTATGCACCAATATATCTTTAAATGACTTTGTGCGTTGTTTAGCAAATGGGGGGGGGTGTTCTCACACCCCGGGATATCCTTAAAATATGACAATGACGCCTAATGATTTTCTCAATTTCGAAAGTCATATGGTTATATTCTAGGCAGGCGTAAATACGCAAAGATCTTGTATTAACATGTGAAACAGATGTAAGAAAGGCTGACCTCTCTCTTACGTGTGTTTTTTGGATGTCAGTTGTTATGACTGAGTTTGGATAACCTCGAGGTAATAAGGATGCAGAAAATGTTTGAACGGACTTTAAAGTCTTGTGGGTCCAATGAATTTCATTTTAATCTTAGAAACTGACCTAAGGGAAGGTTATCACGGAGATGTTTGGGGTGGTTAGATGCGTAATGTAACAAGGAGTTTCTTTCTGTGCTTTCCTTTTAGGGTTGCACTTTATTTCTTCATTCATCCACAAAGATTTCTATAACCAGGAAAGCTAAACAATGTGGACTCGATGTACCTTCAAAGGTCAAGTGTGGACTCACACCATTGATCCAACGGTTGAATGGTTCAAAAATATTCTCTGAAAATATAAATATCAAATCATTTATATACCGGCCATAAAACAGGGTGTATTCACTGAATGGGTTATTATGAGCAATATGTTCTCAATCAAAATTTCTCATAAAAAATATTGGCCATGCTGGCCAATATCTTTATGAGAATTTTTGATTTAGAACATATTACTCATAATAACCCATTCGGTGAATACATCCTGTTCATTGAATGGGTTATTCAGTGAACAGGATGTTTTCACTGAATAACCCATTCAGCGAACCCATTCACTGAATCCTTACTGGAGATGTGAGGAAGTTGGAGATTTATTTCACATCTGGTGGAAATGTAAAACAAAAAAAAAAAAAAAAATATTTTGGAATGAAATTCATTTAGAATTGGAAACCATTTTAGAAACTAACTTTCATAAAACTCCAGAAGCGTACTTACTAGGGGAGGGACGCCAGTCAAAGTGATTGAAGGACCAATATTTAAGCAGATGCACGTGTCCCTGAGCTTCCTGTTTTGGGCTCAGTGCATCGGAACAGCAACTGCTTCGTGTCTGCTCCCAACCCGAAAGAGACAGTGATCTGAAAGGAGAGCAATCTACCTGACGACGAGACGGTGTATCGTTTCAATTTTCCCTTTAATTTTCCTTTCTCCCACATCTGGGTGGTGGTCATAACCTTTAAGGGGGAGGTCTCTTGGTCTGAACAAGCAAATTCCACCCAGGTCTCTCTGTCTGGCCCTCAAAATGTTCCTTAGGTCATACACCCTGGCCAGACTTGAACACTCCTTGAGTGTTTTGGCCTGGGCTGGATCTACATTGATCTGTAAAAATGTTATGAAATATAACGTTATATCATTCTCAATGCAATTTTCTACTGTTGAAGGCTCGGTGCTCTACAGTGCCCTCTGGTGTCACATTTTATTAACACATTTATAACATTATAAACAACCAGTGAATATCTGTGTCATTGAATTCTGATAATATCTCTTGCTTGCCAGAGTGGAGGAAAGAAAGGGGTGCTTGAATATTTGTAAAACCTAGCCTACTCTATAAAAATAAAAAAACAAAACAAAAATAATAATTGCTGTTTGTGCTTTAACTCTGGCCCTGCCCACCAAGGGCATGAGGCTCCCAAAGTTTACCCAGAAGGGAATGTGGCCCTTGGATTACAAACTGTTCCCCATCTCTGTGATAGGGAGCTGACTTAGTGAAGATTGGGAGAAGATTCTGATTATAAGAGATGGTGAACCTATCTTGTCATACTGAGTTCGCACAACCTCTAACTTTTTCTTTCAAGTCTTTAGATGGCAATCAAGATAGCATTTTTTTCCATGTAAAGCTCATGGCTTGGCCTGGTGCAATGATGTTCTGTATCTGCCAAAGCATATGTCATTTCTCTTGATAATTTAACAGCAACAGAGCAGTCTCTAAGTTGTTCTATGTTTTTGTTGTGTAAAATTGGTTATCCAAATTTTACAGCACTCACATAATATACAACCCCTCCAAGTGTCCCTATTTTCCCTATTTGGTTTTGTTTAAAAACCAAATTATATATATATATAGAGAGAGAGAGAGAGAGAGAAAAAGCATGGCTGCTGGTCCCAAGTGCCTTTACCACAGCCCAGGTTGGGTGGGATGCTCCAGTGACTACATATGGTACCAGTCTGTGGAACACTGAGGAGGGGGGAATGCCAGCCCACCACAGGAGACACCTTGAGAAGCAGTGGCTTGCTCTGTATCCACTGCTTGCTCACTGCTAGTTTTTGAAGCCACATTCACATGGTATTAGCCACGATCCTTATTGATGCTGTAGTTGCTGCTGTTTGTTATGTGATTTTCTTAAACCAGATTCAATTCGACTAGAAAACTGAATGCTGAGTGAGTGGAAATTGAGACAGCTGTCGCACATGCATGAATGATAACTACACCATTTCCAGTTATTGAATTGTAGTCCTTATTCTTACACCTTTGTCCCCTGTTTCCATTTCAGTTGGTTATCCCTGTGTCTATCCATTTAAGTACAACAATAAATTCTATTCCTCTTGCACCACGGAAGACGCTGATTACCTGTGGTGTGCCATATTAGTTGACACTACCACAAAAACTGTGGAGGTCTTTAAAGAATGTAAAACTAAAGGTGACCTGTATTTTCTTCTATTTCTGGTTTCCTATGTCACACATGTGCATAGCCATTTTACTGAAATAAAGTAAATAGATCCTCCTCATAAACTTTAAAGCTAGGTGTGGGTTTTCCATAGGCATCTGTTTGGACATTGTGGAAACAAAATGTTGGATTAGATTGGCCTTTGATCTGATGCAGCAGAACTCTTTATGTGTTCTTAAACAGGTTTGGGACTACCATCAGTAGCTTGTATAGATCTTCCTTATGCCCAAACTATGAGAAATCTTCCAAGGATCTGAAAAAAGTTGCTTCAAACAACAAGATCTCTGAAAAGGTGAAACACATCACCAATATGTTAATTTGAAAATATTGTTCAAACTATGTATGCATAGGACCATAGAAAACCGAGTAAATAATCTTCAGAACAGTTAAAGAAAGATTGGTTAGATTACACATTATATAATAGTTTGGTGCACAGTATATATTAGCTTTGTGAGCTTATATGAGAATAAGTGATGTGGTAGAAGTTATAGAAAAAGAGATGCTTTTGTAAAAAAATTCCTAATAATAATTGATAGATTGCATAGACCATAAAAGTGACATGTCATCTTTTCTAATATTAGTGATATTACATTGGCATAAATGCCAGCTATCCTCATGTCTTGTTTTATATCTAGTATAACTGAAGTCATTCACTTAATCTTTATAGTTTCTTGTTTCTTTAACATTATTGTCAGTTGAGCAATTGTCACTTGCTCTCACAGGCTCCTGACCAATTCTTTTGTCCTTCGTTTTTAGCTATCTTTCTTAGCCTTTGCAAAGGACATACCAGGCAAGGTTTATATATATGTGACTTGTTCACCATTTTTTTTGTTTTTTGTTTTTGTATTTTGTGATAATCACTAGTATGTTTCAATGCATATAATCTCACTCTGTTTGGGTCTAGAGTACAAAGGTAATGATGGTGGACGACCCTGTGTCTTCCCCTTTGTGTACAAGGGCCAAACCTTCTATACCTGCACCATGAAAGATACAGAGTATATAAAGGAGTTTTGGTGTGCGACAACAGAGAACTATGACCAGGATGGGAAATACAGCTACTGTCCTGATACCGGTGAGTATGATGCAGGGGCAAGGAGTGTGAGAGGGAAGTTCAGTATTCCCCAATCTGGTGCCCTCCAGACATTTTAAACTGCAGTTCCCATCACCACTGACCAGTGGCCATAATTATTGGGGGCAGAGTGATGTGAAACACTTGGAAGGCCCCATTTTGGGGGTACTTGCTTTGCATGCAAAACATCAAAATTTCATTCCCCAGAATCTCCAAGTAGGGCTGGAAGAGAGTCCTTGCCAGTTAGAGTAGACAACGCCAAGCTGGATGGATCTAGCCTCTGACTCAGTTTGGACTCAGTTACATTGCTCATGTTACAACTGCATTATAAACATGTGACACGAGCTAGCTCTGTAGAGCACAAAACTTTGTGCAATTTCACATAGCTTTTTCTCTTTTGTTATAACAATTTAATTTATGACTTGTTTATAGCGCCCCCACCCCGTGTGTTGATGTAGCCTATGCCAGCTTTCTATCTTCCTATGAAACGTTTGCTTAGTCTTAGCATTCCTGAGCACAGGTCCAGGTTGAGGCCAGCACATCTGAGATGTCAGGTCTGGATAGGACCATAGAGAGCTGAGTAAATAATCTTCAGAACAGTGAAAGAAGGATTGGTTAGATGAACCACTAGTCACATATGATATAATACAGGTACGTCCAACAGGTAGATCGTGATCTACCGGTAGATCACTGGATGCCTCTGGTAGATCACTGGTAGATCACTGGCTTCCCCCAAAGAAGCTCAACAACTTTGGCTCCCCTAAAAAAAGCTCATGACTTTAGCCCTGCTTTCCTCCCCCCTAAAAAAATCTCAACAACTTTGACCTGGTAAATCACTGCCAGTTTTTAACTCTGTGAGTAGATCACAGCCTCTTGGGAGTTGGCCACCCCTGATATAATAGTTTGGTGTGCAGTATATAATAGCTTTGTGAGCTTAAATGAGAACAAGTGGTGTCTAGAAATTATAGAAAAAGAAATGATAAAGGACTCAGCTACATTAGTCAAAAACAGTGTAATAATAATAATAATAATAATAATAATAATAATAAATTATTTGTACCCAGCCACTCTGGGCAGCTCACAATCGAGTGTTAAAAAGAATACAGCATTAAATATTAAAAACTTTCCTAAACAGGACTTTCTTCAGGTGTCTTTTAAAATAGCTGTTTATTTCCTTGACATCTGATGGGAGGGCGTTCCACAGGGTGGGCACCATTACTGAAATGGCCCTCTCTCTGGTTCCCTGTAACCTCAATTCTCGCAATGAGGGAACCACTGGATAGCCCTCAGCGCTGGATCTCAGTGTCTGGGCTGAATGATGTGAGTGGAGATGCTCCTTCAGGTATGAGGGTCCTAAGCCAGCTTTAAAGGTCAAAACCAGCACCTTAAACCTGACCCTGTACTCCACCGGGAGCCAGTGCAGCTGGTAAAGCACTGGATGAATGTGGTCCTGCGGCAAAGACCCCGTGAGGAGCCTCGCCGCGGCATTCTGCACCCGCTGGAGTTTCTGGGTCAGCTTCAGGGGCAGCCCCGCGTAGAGCGAGTTACAATAATCAAGTCTGGAGGTGACCGTCGCATGGATCACTGTGGCCAGATCAGGGCGAGAGAGGTAGGGGGCCAACTGCCTAATACGGCGGAGATGGAAAAATGCCACCTTTGCTGTGGCTGTAACCTGCGCCTCCATAGAAAGTGAGGCGTCAAAGGTTACACCCAAACTCCTGACAGAAGGCGCTGGCACTAATTGCACCCCGCAAGAGATGGGAGTTGGCCCCCCGACCCCATGTCGTCTCGACCCAGCCAGAGGACCTCTGTCTTCGAAGGGTTTAACTTCAATCGGCTCCCACGCATCCATACAGCCACAGCCTCCAAGCACCTGGTCAGTGTGTACTTCTACTGTACTTCCCAGAACTTGTTAGTTGGAAGAATGCTTTCCATTTTTTAATTATTTTGGGTATAGGTTTCATTGGAACCTTTCAACATTAATGATATTTGGACTATGCTGTTCTCGTTTTCCAGGAGTTCAACCAGATGGCAGCTATAAATATCAGTGATTCCAGTTATCCAATTTGGATCACAACAGGTGGATGGGTAAAAGAAAGATAATTGGGTTCACCAACTAGAAGCCTTGCTAAGTAGGTTGTGCTGAAAATAATTTAGAAGAATGATTTCTCTGTTACCGATATATAATGTCTTGGGACTTCTTCATCCTGTGAGGTGGCCTAAAAATAAATGAGATGTGGCAGTGGGAGATTATTAATCTTTGTCAAACTGCATCTTTTTGCTGCAAAAATAAAACATTTCTTTAGTTTGCTGAGCAGCATAAAAAATGTATGATGAGTGATCACTATGAAATATGATGAGTGCTGGAGAAAGTTTTTGCCACTGCATCAATGAGATTGCATAGTCTTCATAGGATGGATGAAAATATGGCTGGTTGTATGTGAGAGTTTGTGTGTTCTATCACACACTTCACCCAATCATCCAAAAGCTTCCCAAGTGGTCTTTAGCTTTCACTGGTTCATGTCAAAGAAATATCTGTAGTAGATAAACTGAGTATGAGTCATTTTTTAGAGATATCATAATTAATGCCAGCATCAGTAAATCAAAGCTCTCATGTCCAGTCAATGCCCTCAGCCCTGAAGGGGACAGCCCTGCAACCCCTTTCAACTGTTGTCACTTCCTGAAAATTCTACCTTCTCAGCCCCTCTCCTTGGATAATCATTTGTCTTTCTGCCAGATATAATGCCAATTTGAATGAGGTGAAAAACGCAGGCTCCAAGTACACCTTGTCTTAGCATTGCAAGGCGAATGAATGGATGATCTGGTCTCATCCATCAGCCAAAGGACTAAGCATAGCTGAGTTTTGTTTGTATGTCTGAGCTCTGATTGTGTCATGTGGTAACCCACCTGTTGTAATCCAACTGGAACGTCATTCAGTGGAAAGATGGGGTAGAAATTCTCATTAAGAAAAAGATAATGGCTGATGATGGTCTTCCGCTATACTGATGTAGTAGTTTTTGTTCTTATTCTGTAGATCAATTTGGGGTTCGGGGCAGGAATTGAGAAAGAATTTATGAATGAAGTTTAATTTTTAGCATCGGATAAGGATTTGGATTGCTGAAACCACCATTTGCTTAGACAGTTATTGAGGCCACATGTTAATATTTTGACTTCACACTTTTATTACAATGCATGTTGAGGCTTAGAATTTCAACACTTATGAGAACAGAACAGGTGCCTGGAGGGATCTCTTTGTACATCCGTAAAAATGTCTTTAAACCAGGCGATCACAAAAGAGGGGATTTCCTGTTCCCCCATACCCCCTCTCCCCTCAGCTACCCACAGCTAAAGGTCTACAGTAGCTTTATTAACAGGTGGGTAGCTTTTGCCATTCAAAACAGATTTGACCAACTATTTCTGGTATGATTCCTAGTTCCAGGCTAAGGTGCCTGGAAAGAATCTGCAGTTTTATTAATGTCATATAGTTTCCCCCTCATTTTCTCAATCTTTTTCTTTTTGGTTTCCTGGGCCCACTCTTCTGACAGTTCATTTTTAAACTACTGTAGGATTTCAGTTATGGGCTCCCAGTCCTCTCTTAAGAGGTGTGCTGACTTCTGAGACACAGTGGGCCTAGCACTGGATCACATAACCCCCCTGAAGAAACACTGCAACAGGGGCCAAACTAGGTTTGTAGGGATATTTCTTTAATGTTTGAAAGGCTCTGGCTCATGATCTTCTGGATAACTTCTTGTTGGGTGACTTTTTAAAATATTAAGCATGGTTGGGATCAGGGCAGTCAGATTAGAATGCCATCTTTGGTGATGACATCACACACACACACACACACACACACACACACACACTCTTTCTACAGTACAGTCTTGTTCAGTATGGCAGAGGCTTATGCTCTTCAGTAACCTCCTTGAGGTTTGAAAGCCTGTAGGAAATGCCATGTGGACTAAAACAACACAACAGTTCATCAGAATTGCTTCCTTTCCTTTGTCAGGCTCCATTCAACCATTTGAAAATGGCTATGTTATGCTTTCTGTATGTTTTGCCCAATATACGCATCAGCGATGCTTTGTTTGCTGAGCAAAATCAAAAAGGTAATGGAAGGTGATAATATGCAAATGATCAGCTTTAGGCAAAGCAGGGATATGGATCAGTTGGAGAGTTTGTCAGGGTGCAATATACCATGGGAAGCGGGAACAGATACCCAGACCATAAAAGGGGGAAAGTTAAAGTCCATTGTATGAAATACGAAACAATGAATTACACGTCCTCTAAGCTGCCATAAAACAATTCAAAAAGAAAATTCCTACTAAACTTCAGTCACAACATGGGAAAAAATTCCTGTTCAATGGTGGTTCGCTGCAGTCTAAAAGACACATTCAGCCATCTTCAAATGAAGTGAGTCCTGGACTTTTTTGGTCAGTGCATGGCATTAATAGAATACGCAGATCATCATAACGTCTGTTATATACATAGTTCTGCAAAGCTCAACTTTGACTAACCCCACTGGATGTTCTCACTCATTTTTCTTCTGGTTTCCCCCCTTCTTTTTCTGCAACCTCTTTCTCTTCTTATGCTAGCCAAATTCAAATATCTTTACTGCAGTCCATAGACCCACAAAACAGATTCAAAACAAGATAGTTAAAACAACCAAACAGCAGGCTCCATCATGTCCCCCGATGCCTCAGCCTATAGGTAAAGCCCCTTCCGCCCTTAGAAAGGAGGGGGGGTTGCAGTTAGCACGAGCCCTCCACGTGCACAGGGGATGCTTGCATCCCCTGGCGCTATTGGGTGTGCTCTGGGTGCGGTGCCCAGCTGGCTGACCAACCGGTGCAGCCGGCTAGGGCGTGCCCACTGCACTTAAGTGGGCTCGCAGCCAGAGCTCGCCCTCTTTTCCTGGGCTCCCGTTCATTCCTGCTTTTTTCCTGCTACCTTCAGCAATTTACATCGTCGGATCAAGAACCGCCGGATCAAGCCTCTTCGGATCAAGCGCCTGCCGAAATCACCTCCGTGGCTCTCAAGACCCGGCAACTTACCTTCGCTTGATATCGCTTGGGCCAATCCGGTCTGATCCGTGCTGCTGAAATCACGGCTGAAATTGCCTAAACGGCGTTTTTAAACGCCAATTCTTTCTCTTTCAGGCCTTGGAGATCCCTTAGGAAGCCGTTTCTGGCGCAGCACCGGCAGCAGGGGCCACGTGGTGCGCGTCACTCGCTCCGTTTGGTTTCGTTTCCTCGCGACGCTAATTCGCCCGCCTCTCAGCTGGCCGGAGCGCGGCGGCTAACTGCGGCGGGGCACTGCCGTTTCGGCCCGTGCCGGCGCTGCGCAGGGTGTCCTTCTTGGTAGCCAGCGCCGCCGTTTACCCGGCCGCTTTCTCGGCGCATTTTCAGCTCTCTCTCCCCCCCCACCCGCCTCTCAGCTGCGCTAAGCGCAGCCGCCTCTCAGCTGTTTCCCCTCGCCTTGTGATCTTTCGCTGTTTCCTCTCTCTCTATTTCACTTTTAGGTCGACAGAGATCTCCTGGCAAGCCGTGCGCTGCACCGGCAACTGAGGCCACGTGGCGCGTCGCCGTTCGCCCCCCCCCTTTGTTTACCTTTCCTTTCGCTTTCGCTGGAGAGCATAGAGCCCGCCTCAACTTCCTCAACTTTCTAGTTCGCAGAGCCTTAGAAGGCTGGTGCAGGTTGCAACCCCCTAGCAAGGATGCCAGGAGGCCAATCACCTTTGACATCCTAACCTAAATTCATTTGAAGAAATTATGCTGGTCAAAGTACGAAGCCAGGCCTTTCTCAGCTGCGTACTCTATTGCCTTCTTTTGAGCCCTGCGTAGTAGTATCGGAGGCTCAGGGTACCAGGGGTTTGCATTTGAGGATGTTAGGCTTTCCACAGCAGAAGTGCTGCTGCTCATTTGGCAATCAAACGGACCTACGTGGGAAGGGTGCCTGGATGCGTCTCCCTGCTTAAGAAGGCCCGGGCGGATGTTATTGACTCTCAGTTCAAAATCATTGGTGTCAGACATTATGGCCTATTTGGGAATATCTGTGGGTATCAGGCATAGTCAGCCCTCCCACGGCAGATCAGGTGCTTTAATACTTTGCATACCAGCTTATTAAATAGGATTAAAAAACCAACAAACAACCCCCCCCCAAAAAAACCAGATAAATAAATAAATAAATAATACGATATTATTAATAATTAAAAATAATTTAAGAAATAGATATAATTAAAGAGTAATTGTGGGTCAAAACAGGAATAGGAATCTCGCTTGTTTAGCATCGCATTTCTAAGGCCTTGGTTTCCGCTTCCAGATGAATATTATCGAAAGACTTAACCTGGTCCAGATCAGATTTGTTTGTTTATGTCTTACATCCCAAATCTGATCAGCAATTGATCAAAATGAAAAGGAGCCATTATCGGACATCAAGCAACTGGGCACCATGGGCCTTTTCCGGTAAAGGACACTAGGTGATTTCTGTATTTGAGGCCAGCCAGACCGGGCCCATTCCTGATTCACCAGGACGGCTCCTGCCTTACACGCCACCAGTTCTCACGTATTATGCGCAGGGCAATTGCCGCCGGCGGTTTCCCCCCAGCTGAATCCGCCGCCCACTCTTTCCAAGTTGGAGCTGCGACCACTGCTGTACATCTTGGGTTGTCAGCCGAAAGGATAAAAGGCTTAGGGGTGGAAGTCTAATGCCTTCAAGGGGTATGTTCGCAGTTCCTTGTAAGCTACTTCGATCTTCCTCACCTTGTGTTGTCATTCCCTTCTTACTTTCAGATAACCATTTGGTGCACATTCGGTTATGCAGCCGCAGCATAGTCCACTGGGCCCGAGAACGGGCCATTGATCATGGTCTGGGGTGCAGACTTGGCCTGCCACAAAAGTCATTGTTTCCTGGATCTCTAGAAGGGAATGGCACTGGGATGAACTCCTGCCGGAGGTGTAAGAATGTGCTGGGATGAATTCCTGGTGGCAGCGAAAGCCAGGGCCGCCTTGCAAGGCCCCTCGGATGTTTTATTATCCAGCTGGGAGAAAACGACTTGGCCTATTGGAAAGGCGTGGACTTGATGTGGAAACTCTTTAAGGACTTGGATGAACTTAGTGCCTCTTTCCCTATCCTGACCCTTTTCTGGTCATCGCGGCTGGAGAGGCGTGTGTGGCGAGATGGGCATCATAGCTGACGTGCATCAGCAGGACTACCTTGCCCTATTGCTTGGGATGAGTTCCTCCCTATGGTAAAAGCCAGGGCTGCAGCACTTACTGTGGAAATTTTTCATGGACTTGGAGGAACTGTTGGCTATGACCATTTTCTGGTCTTCGCTGCTGGAGCGGAGTGGATGAACTGTTGGCTATGACCATTTTCTGGTCTTCGCTGCTGGAGCGGAGGGTTTGGCGCGATGGCAGTTGCCCGGTTGCGGTGAACCGAGCCATAAAGTTGCTTGAGAAGGCGGTGGCCCGCCGCGTGGTGGCGCTGGGGGGTTGGGTCATCACTCACCCCGCTAAAAAAGTCAATGAGACGGCTATGTACAGGAATGATGGCGTACACTTATCAGATGTGGGAAATGATGTGTGGTTAGCAGATATCATACTAGGTATTAGATATTGGTTACGGGTGTGAGGGTATTGGCGGCGAGCCAAATGTTTTGGCTCGATTGGCGGTTAGGCATTGGATAAGGTCAGGAAGGTTAGGAGGTGGGGGGGGAGGACGGGCCAACACCTCCCCCCAAGTGCTGAAGGGTACTTCGTAAAGGAGTCCGGGGGCGTGTCCGTGTCCGGAGCCGTGGGTGGTCAGGGCCTAAGGCACGCCCCAGATCGGTGATCACAGGGTGAGTCCTTAGCTGATGTGCAGCAGCAAGGGCTCACCCAACAGTGGTTATCCCTTCCTGGACTGCCAGCACGTCGTACTGGAGTCGGATATAGTCTAGTTAGATCCAATGCCTAAAGCCAATACCGCTCAACATCCGGAACCAATAAAGTTGTGGCCTTTTATTCTCCATTTAACCTTATATACGGTGTCTTGTGTCTTATTTATTCACGGGAGGGGTCGGGATATCGACATGCAAAGCCCCTTCCGCCCTTAGAAAGGAGGGGGGGTTGCAGTTAGCACGAGCCCTCCACGTGCACAGGGGATGCTTGCATCCCCTGGCGCTATTGGGTGTGCTCTGGGTGCGGTGCCCAGCTGGCTGACCAACCGGTGCAGCCGGCTAGGGCGTGCCCACTGCACTTAAGTGGGCTCGCAGCCAGAGCTCGCCCTCTTTTCCTGGGCTCCCGTTCGTTCCTGCTTTCCCTTCCCACCCTCCCTTTAGGCTAGGTTTTCCTTGACCTTGCTATGGACCACGGTTGGTCGCCGTTGAGGGGCCTGGTAGGAATTTTTCCACCTGGCAAATTGGCTCCGCCTTGTGGTTTTCGCCTACCTCGTAGCAACTCGTCACAACTTTGGTTTGGCGGTTAGGCATTGGATAAGGTCAGGAAGGTTAGGAGGTGGGGGGGGAGGACGGGCCAACACCTCCCCCCAAGTGCTGAAGGGTACTTCGTAAAGGAGTCCGGGGGGCGTGTCCGTGTCCGGAGCCGTGGGTGGTCAGGGCCTAAGGCACGCCCCAGATCGGTGATCACAGGGTGAGTCCTTAGCTGATGTGCAGCAGCAAGGGCTCACCCAACAGTGGTTATCCCTTCCTGGACTGCCAGCACGTCGTACTGGAGTCGGATATAGTCTAGTTAGATCCAATGCCTAAAGCCAATACCGCTCAACATCCGGAACCAATAAAGTTGTGGCCTTTTATTCTCCATTTAACCTTATATACGGTGTCTTGTGTCTTATTTATTCACGGGAGGGGTCGGGATATCGACATGCAATGTGGTCCCTATTAGAAACAGAGAAATTGACTAGCTCATGCCGCACCCCCAAACTTTTTAACATCCTGTCTTGGAATATGGCGGGCTGGATGTCTAAACGGGATGATGGGGACGTGAATGAGTTTCTAATGAAATTCCAGATTATTGGTATATAAGAGACCTGGTGTTTAGAAACCTCCCCCCCCTGTCCTTATTGGGTTACAACGTCTTCGTGACTCCTGCGACGAAAATGCAATTGTATGGGTGCCCTAGTGGAGGCCTGGCATCCTTTGTCTGCCAGGAGCTCCAATTCAGTATCTCCTCCCTTCCCTGGTTAGAGAGTAAATGTATTCAAATACTGCATAATTCCAACAGACTTACTGGGGATTTTATATGTATAAATCTATATAACCCCTTTATTTATGCCTCACCTTTAACAAATCATATGTGGGAAGACTTGACTCATTCTTGATAAGACTGCGGCTGAATTGCCAAATTACCGGTGACTTTAATGCCAGAATTGCGACTAACATAAGCACATTTACTGACAAGTCACAAATTATCCCAGATGAGGAGTGGTTTCTCTTGTGGAAATCATATGATAAGATCATGAATAGGGCGGGCATTTCACTATTGGAGGTCACTATTAACCACGAGTTATATAGTTTACATGGAACTCCCAAAGATTGGACCGAGGGTTTCTTTACATTTTTAGGTTCTAGAGGCGCAAGTGTTATAGATTATATTTGGTGCTCTCCTGTTCTTGCTGACAAGGTGTACTTCTTTAACGTGTTTAATAGAGCTGAAAGCGACCATTTACCAATTGCTATTTCCACGCGAAGGCCAGGCTTAGGGCTTTCCTATTCATTCCACCCCCAGGACATATAGCCACTAGCTCCGAGACGCAAGAATTGCGATATCCATCTGGAGCAAGAAATAAAAACTCCCATAAGTTCCTCTGAGATTTTAGCTGTGAACGATCAGATGTTAATGACGAACGAGGACTACTTCTCCACGTTTCAGCAAATAGTATCCTCCTTGTTCTCTTTACTTACGAAACCACCCTCTGTGATCCCAACCTCGAAGAATCATTCCTGGTTCGATCAAGAATGTAAACTGTGCAGAAGCAGGCTTAGATCTCTCCAGTCTGACCTGAAATTAGACACCACCCATTAAAGATTGTGATGATAATTTTTTGGAACCTAATTAATAGATGTCTAAAGTCTACCCCTTACATATTGCTAATAACATCTCAGCACTCAGCTGGCATAGCCACTTTGCTCAGCTTTACTCCACCCCAGGTCTCAATACCAATGAAGCCCCCCCCCCGCTTACTCCCTGCCCACCTGGGAGCCAGTCTCCTCGGAGAGATGTGTCCAACTAATTAGCTTGCTAACTGGTGTCAAATCTCTGTGTGGGGCTATGATACCACCTGAGTTATTTTTATCTAACTGGATCTGGTGGGCTCCAGTCCTGGCATCCCTCTTCACTACCATCAATTCCTCTCTCAAGATTCCTACTAATTGGAAACAGCATGAAAATTCCTATATATAAAAAGGGGAATCCACAAGATCTGTCCAACTATTGACCTATTAGCTTGTTGAACATAGTTTATAAGATTTATTCTAGATTCCTACTAGAGAAATTGATTGATTTTTTTGCAATTTATTTTTTATTAATTGATTAATTTTGTTTAACAAAAAGAAAAGAAAAAACCCCATCATAATACAACTGTTATTGTATGGTATTACAAAATAAAATTTAACATCCCACATTGTCGTATCGGTGTCTTATTTTTATATCTAAAAAGAAAGAAAGGAGCACTTCCGGTGGCAACACCATCGCGGAGCGGTCGTGGGTTGCCTCGGCTGCGAGGCGACCCAGTCCGTCCCGGGGGTTGGAGCCCCGCTACCGCAAAGCGGGGCTCCGGTGGGGTGCGGGAAGAGCGTCCCGCACCCCGGGCTCCCCGGCTGTGCCCACTATGGCTCTGAACCCTTCCCTCGCTCCCCCTGTAAAGGGGGAGTGGGGGTGAAGGGACAACGGAGCCGGGCTATAGGGGACATGCCCCAACCGGGACGTGGAGCGGCGGTCACCCCCGCGACGAGCGTCTAAGTTCTACCTGTCAAGTTTGGAAAGAAAGAAACCCGGTGATCGTGAGTACTCGATTGGACTAATTTCTGTGCCTTTTTAACGATCCGGGAGACATTTGGAAAGGAAGCCTGCCTCCCTCCCTTCGGCGGCAAGAAAATAACGGTTTATGATACTGTTGCTACTAAGACTGTTAAAATGTTTCGATTTTTTCACGAGTGAGTCTACTTAGATCTCCCCTTGGGGATGAAAAGGATGGAAAATATCTCTCTTTAAAGTTTTCGTCTTTGCGCCCTGGTTTCAGGGAAAATGGCTACGAAAAGTTTGAGTTGAAGCGGAAAACTACTGGCATAAAATGGAGAACATAGAAATAGAAACTGAAATTTGATACCTATCCCCCTTCTCACCATGTTGGACTTTGTTTTTAAACTTGTTTTGAACTCTGAACTAACGGATGAACAAAGGCTTATTATTTTGAAACTGGAACTGCTTAATCAGAAATTGAAGGTTTTGAGTGGGGACATGATGAAAAATCTACTTCCCACAGAGGAGACCTTTCAAGTTTTCGACACCATGGAAGAGAGCTTTGGCAAAGAGCTGAAGGGGATGTTGGATGAATGGAGAGAGATGGCTTGGCGACTCCGGGAAAAAGAAACGTCCTTTGGGGGTGGCAGCCCCGGGACGGTGAGTTTTGTTATATCCAGCCCCCGAGGTGAGAGCTCGGGAGTGAGGGACAAAGAATTAAGATTTCTACAAATAAAAGAAGAATGCAACGTTGAAGCGGAGAAGCTGAAAGAAGAAGAACTGCGTACCCTGAGGCTCGATGCAAGGACTGTTGGGGAATATGTCTGGATCTGTGGATGTACAAAAAAAGAGGACAATTGGAGGTTTGGTTCCGGTGAAAGATGGAAATGGACAATGGACAGAGGGGGAATAGGGTGAAGTATTAAGTGTAAAATTTAAATGGTCTGTTTTGGTAATCTGAAATCGGAGGGTTAAGACATTAAGTTTTATTTTTTTTTTTTTAATAAGAAAAGGGATATTTTGAATTTTATGTTATTAGCAGCAGTATAAGGAATAGAAGAAGTTAGTATAGATTTGATTTAAGAATAATTTGTTAAGGTTTAAAGATTTGTTATTAATTATTATGGATTAAGATGATTGTTTAGATTTGAACTTTCTTTAAATGAATTTAATTTTTTGAAGAGATGATGTTATTAAAGTAGAATCTGGATTTAAAACCGAAGGAGAGAAGGCAGGGGAAGTCAACCGTCAAGATTCGAAACTAGAATTTTTTTTTTCATGTATGTAAACAAGAAGAAGAATCCTGGCTATGTTTGTATTTGTTTTATATATGTAGGTGTGGGTTGGGTTTATGTTTTGTTATGAAAATGCCAATAAATTCTTCTAAAAAAAAAAAAGAAATATCTTTATTGCAGTCCATAGACCCACAAAACAGTTTCAAAACAAGATACAGTTAAAACAACAAAACAGCAGCAAAAGATACATAGGTCTTATGCTAGTGTCTTTCATTGACTTGAGCTTGCAAAAATTGCATTATTTCTTTAGATCATGTCAGATCTGATACTTACACAGCATGATAACTGCATAATTTTTTTTTTAATGTGGGGTCACATAAATCATAAAGCTAAAGACAGATTCAGAGTAAAAGTGTTGCTCATGTCAGGCCACTTTGGAAGGCAATTATTCCACAATGGGGTTGAAGCGATTTTAAAACACATCCTGTTTGAAAGATGCAAAATGGTGATACGAAGTTTCCTGTTTCTGAGATGGAGACTAAAGCTAGAAACAAATATAACCTGTTTCTAAAGTATTATTTATAAATGCTAACTTTTGGCAAGATCAGCCCATGGTACTAAAAACTGACCTACCAGGAGACACAAAGACCGTGCATCATTAAACTATATGGAAAAAATAGTGATGAGGAAAAGCACTACCAAACAGTACTTTGCTGCTGTGGTGAATAGCAGTTTGTTGGCTTTTAAAATAAGCATGTTCATAGCCCCACTGCAATGATAAATCATTGTGGATCCCTCTCCAACCAGTTTGCAATTACAGTGGTACCTCGAGTTACAAACGCCTCAGGTTCCAAATGTTTCAGGTTACGAACTCTGCAACCTCGAGTTAGTTCGAGTTGAGAACTTTGCCCCAGGATGAGAATGGAAATCATGTGCCAGCAGCGCAGCAGCAGCAGCAAGAGGCCCCATTAGTGAAAGCACGCCTCTAGTTAAGAACAGTTTCAGGTTAAGAACAGAACTCTGGAGCGAATTAAGTTCATAACTAGAGGTACCACTGTATATGCAACAACAATCAATTGTCTCATTGCCCCCCCCCAAAAAAGTGGCTATTACATACACACCAACATTCCTCTGATGAAAATAGGACTTCACATATCATAGTAATAATAATAATAATAATAATAATAATAATAATAATAATAATAAATAGTAACAACAACAACAATTTTATTATTTATAACATGCCCACTCTTGGTGGCTTCCAACATACATAAAAACATCATCAAACAGTAAACAACAAGAAACTTCAGAAGTCTTCTAAAGGTTGTATATTTACTTATCTTCTTCACCGGGGGGGGGGGTCCGCATAACTCTACCCTCCCAACATTTCTCCAATGAAAATAGGGATGTCCTACCATACCCTTCAACAATTTTTAAAAATGAAAATAGGGTGTCCTAAGGAAAATAGGGACATTCTGGGATCAAACCAGAAACCAGGACGGTTTCTGTAAATTTGGCACTGTCCCTGGAAAATAGGGACTCTTGGAGAGGCGGTATATTATGTGAGTGCTGTAAAATTTGGATAACCAATTTTACACAACACAAACATAGAACCACTTAGAGGCTGCTCTGTTGCAGTTAAATTATCAAGAGAAATGACACATGCTTTGGCAGATACAGAACATCATTAAACCAGGCCAAGCCATGAACCTTACATGGCAGAACATGCTATGTTGATTGCTATCTAAAGAGTTTTTCACTTTTATAGAGTAGGCTAGGTTCTACAAATATTCAAGTACTCCTTTCTTTCCTCCACTCTGGCAAGCAAGAGATATTATCAGAGTTCAATGACAAATACCAGCCAGTGAAAGATCTACACTGGTTGTTAAAAATATGTTAATAAAATGTGACACCAGAGGGCACGTTAGAGCGGCAAGCCTTCAACAATAGAATAATATAATCTCATATTTAAGGCTTAGAAAGCCTTGCTAACAACAAGGCCAGTGGAAGTGATGATATTCCAGCTGAACTATTTAAAATTTTAAAAGATGATGCTGTTAAGGTGCTACACTCAATATGCCAGCAAGTTTGGAAAACTCAGCAGTGGCCAGAGGATTGGAGAAGATCAGTCTACATCCCAATCCCAAAGAAGGGCAGTGCCAAAGAATGCTCCAACTACCGCACAATTGCACTCATTTCACACGCTAGCAAGGTTATGCTTAAAATTCTACAAGGCAGGCTTAAGCAGTATGTGGACCGAGAACTCCCAGAAGTGCAAGCTGGATTTCGAAGGGGCAGAGGAACCAGAGACCAAATTGCAAACATGCGCTGGATTATGGAGAAAGCTAGAGAGTTCCAGAAAACATCTACTTCTGCTTCATTGACTATGCAAAAGCATTTGACTGTGTCGACCACAGCAAACTATGGCAAGTTCTTAAAGAAATGGGAGTGCCGGATCACCTCATTTGTCTCCTGAGAAATCTCTATGTGGGACAAGAAGCTACAGTTAGAACTGGATATGGAACAACTGATTGGTTCAAAATTGGGAAAGGAGTACGACAAGGCTGTATATTGTCTCCCTGCTTATTTAACTTATATGCAGAATTCATCATGCGAAAGGCTGGACTGGATGAATCCCAAACCGGAATTAAGATTGCCGGAAAAAATATCAACAACCTCAGATATGCTGATGATACAACCTTGATGGCAGAAAGTGAGGAGGAATTAAAGAACCTTTTAATGAGGGTGAAAGAGGAGAGCAAAATATGGTCTGAAGCTCAACATAAAAAAAACTAAGATCATGGCCACTGGTCCCATCACCTCCTGGCAAATAGAAGGGGAAGAAATGGAGGCAGTGAGAGATTTCTTTCTTGGGTTCCATGATCACTGCAGATGGTGACAGCAGTCACGAAATTAGAAGACGCCTGCTTCTTGGGAGAAAAGCAATGACAAACCTAGACAGCATCTTAAAAAGCAAAGACATCACCTTGCCGACAAAGGTCCATATAGTTAAAGCTATGGTTTTCCCAGTAGTAATGTACGGAAGTGAGAGCTGGACCATCAAGAAGGCTGATCGCCGAAGAATTGATGCTTTTGAATTATGGTGCTGGAGGAGACTCTTGAGAGTCCCATGGACTGCAAGAAGATCAAACCTATCCATTCTAAAGAAATCAGCCCTGAGTGCTCACTGGAAGGACAGATCCTGAAGTTGAGGCTCCAGTACTTTGGCCACCTCATGAGAAGAGAAGACTCCCTAGAAAAGACCCTGATGTTGGGAAAGATGGAGGGCACAAGGAGAAGGGGACGACAGAGGATGAGATGGTTGGACAGTGTTCTCGAAGCTACTAACATGAGTTTGGCCAAACTGCGAGAGGCAGTGAAGGATAGGCGTGCCTGGCGTGCTCTGGTCCATGGGGTCACGAAGAGTCGGACATGACTGAACGACTGAACAACAACATATTTAATAACATTTTTACAGATCAATGTAGATCCAGCCCAGACCAAAACACTCAAGGAGCGTTCAAGCCTAGCCAGGGTGTATGACCTTGAGGGCCAGATAGCAGAGACCTCCAACATAAAAAGAAATCACACTTGAATCAAATTTTGGTTTGGTTTTTGGCAGCATTTAGGCCACAACTTTATTGGTTACAGAAAGTGAGTGGTTGTATAGGCTCTGGTTCAACTAGCTCCCTGCAACCTTGCAGGTAGCGCTGACCCAGGGTACCAGGATAG